>PVIH01017784.1:0-40683 GCA_004025045.1 Sigmodon hispidus | reverse complement strand
ACTTTGATATTCCGATAGGCACGTAAGTAGCCCATACCTTCTGCCAGAGGTAAGGGAAATGACTCATTTGACAGATGTGAATCAGTTTCCCAAGATTCTGGGGAATGCTAGCTTTTATCAAAATGTCACAAATCCTCCTATAGTTCAGGATGAGTTAATTTCTGGATATTTTTACTGGCTTTAAGAGTTGGGGAATTAGTTTCCTTTGGATCTGGCAGTAGGGAAACAGCCTTGTAATTCCTATCTCAAGAACTTAAGGAAAATGGTGACGAGAATTGTAAAGGAAAGAAGTTTATGTGGCAGACTAGAACAACTCTTCCCCACACTACATTTCCATATTTGGCCATAACATAATTTAGTGTTATGGTTAACCATTGGTACATGAGTGATGAGAGCAGTAGCAAGGATCACTAAGATAAAGGGGAAATGACATATGACTCAGAAGCTGAGAAGTATTCTCCACCACCCTAATCCTTATCTCCTGTGGAATTATGCCTACTTCATTTAATCCACACCTACAAATGTGTCAGTCAGCTTCACTGAGACCAAGGGTCCAGAAAAAAGATGTAGGATCAACTACAAGACTGGAGAAGGAAAGGGAGTGTCTCAAAACCCAAATGGGAGCATCCTGCTCAGAAGTCTACATAATGAACTCACAGAGTGGTGTCATGATGGCTTCTGAGAGACAGGAGTACTTAGGGTTGTAAGTTTTATAACCCCAGTTATCTTTCATGCTTCAACTTCATAATCTGCTAGAAGTAAATACATTAGGTAATATCTGCCTCCAAAAAATGTCATGGTCCTTGATATAGCTCTGAAACTTGCTTCAAGGAAGTTGTCTCAGGAAAAAAGAGAAGAAATCAGAGTTGGATTCTGCCTCTGAGTCACAGATCCCTTTTGTGTTACCTAGAAGTCCTGGTGGATTGGTTCCCATGTATACTGTCAGCTATCTGGGGTCCTGCGTACCAACTAGAGACCAATTATGAACAGACAAGGAAAAGGGGCATTTAATGGGTTTATGGTCACAAGGAGCAGCACAAGAATGGGCCTTGCTGGTGATACCATAATAGCCTAAGAATTCTACCTACATTAACTACAAAAGAAATATTTGGGCTATTCTCAAACACTGTTGAAGGGAGTCTTGTATTTTAGCACCAGTTGTAACCATGGAAGCTTCTGTCAAGACCAGTTCTAGCTTTGCATATAAAGACTGCCTAAAGCACTAGTCCCTACAGTCCCTGTCCTAGGCCTCCAGGGTAACTCCTTCCCCTTGGTCCAGGTCAGAACACTTTCAGCGTTATCTGGAGTTTGAAGTCAGTAGCATGAAGTATTATTTTTAATATGTAGGTTTTTCTTCTATATTTTATTATATTTTGTTAGAAAATAACGTCATGTTTTCCATGTATCCCCTTGCTTTCTAGTCCTTCCCCCTCCCAATCCTTCCCTGTCTGCCTTCAGCCTCCCTCTTCCACATCCCCCCATCCCCTCCCCAAAAGGGCAAGAGGTCCCAAGGTGGATCACCTCAGCAGGCAGGTCCAATTTCCTCATCCTAATGTCATGACTAGGTTAGGTGCTCCTCTAGAGGGAATGGACTCCAAGGTTCCAGTACATGCTCACACTGGGATCCCATCCCCTCAAGGCTCTACATACTGTCCATGTCAGTGGAAAGCTGCCTTTCCTTGAGGGGGCCTAGTCTCTTTTCCTGATGGTTCCCAGGAAGCTGTTCTTGATTCAGTGAGCTCCCCAAACCTCCAGCCAGTCGTCACTGTGGGAGTTTTCCTCATAAGCCCTATTCCGTTGCTCATTTAGAGTCTCCTCCACTGCTATCAGCTGGACCAGGAGCTCAATCTAGTGCTCAGTCATGTACCCTGCCTCTACCTCTACCCACTGTTTGATTTAAGTTCTGTGATGATACTTACGATGGATATTCATTTGATTATAGGGGAAGTCTTGTCTTGGCAACACTTTCACTAATTGGTTGGAGACCTAGGCAGGGACATCCTGTGAGTTCCTGTAGGTTACCCTAGAACCCGGTCTCTTTTCAACCCCACATTGGCTTCCTCTATTGAAATATTCATCTTTTTTCTCCTTTATTGCGCTTCTCACTCAACCATCTCATTCTCTCATGATTTGTTCCCACCTCTTCTTGGTTGCTACTTCTTATGTTCCCAATTAGCTAAGGAGTTATTCTCTATTTTCTCTTCCTAGGAGGAATCCCTGGATATCTCTCTTAAGTTTCTTCTGATCTCAAGATTTTCAGGGGTTGTGGTTTGCAACTTGAGTATTCTTTGCTTTTTGTCTGAATTCCACTAATGAGTGAGTACATACCCTGCGTATCTGTCTGGGCTTGTGATACCTCCACTAGGAGGATATTCTCCAAATCCATCCATTTGCCTGCAAATTTTAGGAAGTCATTTTTTTTAACTGCTCAGTAGTACTCCATTGAGCAGATGTATCACAGTTTGTTAATCTATTCTTCAGTTGAGGAGCATCTAGGTTGTTTCCAGGATCTTGCTATTATGAACAATGAGGCTATGAACATAGTTGAGCTAATGCTTTTGGAGTGCAAATGTGAGTCCTTTGAGTATACACCCAAAAGTGGTATTGCTGGGTCCTTGGGAAGATTGATTCCCAGTTTTCTGAGGAACCAACATACTGCATTCCAGAGTAGCTGAACAAGTTTACACTCACACCAAAAATGGAGGAGTGTTCCCCTTGATCCACATAATCTCCAGCATAGGCTGTCATCTGTGTTTCTGATCTTAGCCATTCTGATAGGTACAAGGTGGTATCTCACAGTTGTTTTGTTTTGCATTTCTCTGATGGATAAAGATGTTGAGCAATTTTCAAGTGCTTTTCAGCCACTTGCAATTCTGCTGTTGAGAATTCCCTTTTTAGTTCTGAAACCAATTTTTAAATTGGATTATTTACGGTAATGGACTATAGTTTCTTGAGTTCACTACATATTGTAGAGATCAGTCCTCTGTCAGATGTAAGATTGGTAAAGGTCTTTTTCCATTTTGTAGACTGTCATCTTTGTTTTATTGTCAGTGTCCTTTGCCTTATAGAAACTTCTCAGTTTCAGGAGGTCCCAGTTATTGATTGTCGTTCTTAGTGTCTGTGGTGCTGGTGTTATATTTCGAAAGTGGTCACCTGTGTCAATGTGTTGGAGAGTATTTTCCCCTTTCTTTTCTACCAAGTTCAGTGTAGCTGGGTTTATGCAAAGATCTTTGATCCACTTGGATTTGAGTTTTGTGCAAGGTGATAGGTTTGGATCTATTTGCATTCTTATACATACTATTATCCAGTTATGCCAACACCATTTGTTGAAGATACTATCTTTTTTTTCCACTGGATATTTTTGGCCTCTTTGTCGAAAATCAGTTGGTCATAGATGTGTTTATAAATGTTGGGGTCTTTGATTAGAGTCCATTGATTTACAAGTCTGTTTTTATGCACATACAGGCTGCTTTTATTACTATAGTTCTAAAATATAGCCTGAAGTCGGGGATTGTGATGCCTCCTGAAGATCTTTTATTGAGCAGGATTGTTTTGGTGATCCTGGGTTTCCTGTTATTCCATATAAAGTTGAGTATTGTTCTTTCAAGGTCTGTAAACAAATGGGGTTGTGATTTTGGTGGGTATTGCATTAAATCTATAGATTACTTTTGGTAAAATTGCCATTTTTACTATGTTGATCGTAACTGTCCAGGAGCATGGGAGGTCTTTCCATTTTCTGATATCTTCTTTAAATTCTTTCTTCAGTGACTTAAAGTTTTTGTTGAAGAGGCCTACTACTTATGCTGAGATATTTAATGCTATTTGCAGCTATTATAAAGGGTAATGTTTCTCTAATTTCTTTCTCAGCCTTTTTATCTTTAGTGTAAAGAGGACTATTGGGTCTTTTTTTTAGTTGATCTTGTACCCTGCTACATTGCTGAACGTGTTTATCAGCTGTAGAAGTTCTCTGATAGAAGTTTGTGGGTCACTTATGTATGCAATCATGTCATCTGCACATTTTCCACTTTTTCCCTTAATCTCCTTTCGATTTTTTATTGCTTTAGCTAAAATTTCAAGAAGAATAGGGGAAAGGGGACATCCTTGTGTAGTTCCTTATTTTAGTGAAACTGTTTTGAGTTCCTATCCATTTACTTTGATGTTGGCTGTCTGCTTTTTCAAATCACCTTTATTATATTTAGGTACTTTCCCTGTATTCCTGACCTCTCCAGGAATTTTATCATGCAGGACTGTTGGATTTTGTCAAAGGCTTTTTCTGAATGTGTTTTTTTCTTTCAATATGTTTATATGATGAATGACATTCACAGTTTTTTGTATGTTAAACTATCCCTGCATCTCTGAGATGAAGCCTAGGTCATCTTGGTGGATGATTTTTTTGATATGTTGTTGGATTCGATTTGCCAAAACTTTATTATGAATTTTTTCATCAATGTTCATGAGGGAAATTGGTCTGTAATTCTCCTTCTTTGTTGCATCTTTGTGGGGCTTGGGGATTATGGTTATTATTGCCTCATAAAAAGAGTTTGGCATTATTCCTTCAGTTTCTACTGTATGGAACAATTTGAGGAGTATTGGTGTTAGTTCTACTTTGAATGTTTGATAGAATTCTGCACTGAACCAATCTGGTCCTGGCTGTTTTTACTTGGAAGATTTTTATTGACAGCTTCAATTTACTTTGGGGTTATAGGTCTGTTTAGGTCTTTAATCTGATCTTGATTTAATTTTGGTAAGTGGTACCTATCAAGAAAGCTGTTCATTTCTTCTAGGTTTTTCATTTTAGTAGAGTATTGATTTTCCAAGTATGATCTGATAATTATCTGGATTTTCTGGGGATTCTGTTGTTATATCCTTCTTTCATTTCTCATTTTGTTAATTTGGATACTCTCTCTGGGCTTTTTGGTTAGTTTGGATAAGGGTTCATCTATCATATTGACTTTCTCAAAGAACCAGTTCTTTGATTCATTGATTCTTTGTATTTTTCTCCTTGTTTCAATTGTATTGATTTCAAATCTAAGTTTGATTATTTCCTGCCTTCTACTCCTTCTAGGTGAGTTTGCTTCTAATTGTTCTAAGGCTTTCAGCTGAGCTGTTATTTCTCTTCTGTGGGATTTCTCTAGCTTTTTCGTATAGGCATCTAGTGTTTTGTTTCCATTTAAAATATGTGTAACGTCAAGTTACTTATAATGGTGGTGCACATCTGAAATCACAGCCCTTGGAAAGGGGAGGCCGGTGGATCACAAGCCCAAAGTCATATTCAGTCTTTTCAACATGAGACTCTTTGTCCTGTGATTTCTCGTTTTTAACATGTTCTGACTCTTCTACCAAGGTCAGTGGAACATGCAGAGAGAAGTTTGACTCATACTGCCAAATGACAGGAATTCAGGACTGTACAGTCAGCATTGTGAGATCAACAAAAATTATCTTTATTTTGTGCCTGCTGTGGTTTTATATCTCATTTCCTGGGATGGACAGATGTGGTGCTCTGATCACACTTGCCCTTCTCTCTATAAATA
Organism: Sigmodon hispidus; assembly: GCA_004025045.1. Taxonomy (NCBI): domain Eukaryota; kingdom Metazoa; phylum Chordata; class Mammalia; order Rodentia; family Cricetidae; genus Sigmodon; species Sigmodon hispidus. Next base: position 35,152 of record PVIH01017784.1, on the reverse strand, counting down.
ATCCAGCCATTTTGGTTACCTGATCATTGTCTGTTTATCCTCTTGGCCTGTTGCTTGGCCCAGGCTTTCCCCACTTGTCCAGCAGCTGCTCTCTCCTCTCCATTCCATCCTTCTCCTCTCATGGCTCAGAATCACATCTACTCTGGACTCTCCCAGATGTACCTGCCTCTGGCTATGCTCTCACTTTATATACAACAATCTTTCTCCCCCACCACACCTAGCAGTCATTTCCTTAATGTTGTATTTCTTTTTGTTTTGACTCTGCTGATCCTGAAATGTGGGACCACTCTGTACTTTTTGTATCTTTTTCATTCAGAAGCAAAATAAACAAAAATATAAATAAATATTTCATTTATTTCATAGCCAGCATGTTGGACTTCCTTACATGCTAAGTGAACATTAGAAATCTTTGGATGAGCCAAAGGTCAGGTGTAGTCTGTGGTCCTTTTGCAGCTGGGGTCTATGATGATATCTGTGGTCAACACCACCTACAGGAGCCATAAGAATCCTGTATGGTGAAATGCTGAGAGGGCCTTGTCTTTTGCTGGTCCTTCCCCTCACTGTAACTGCATCTAGAGGACTGGCCCAGACACTCATTAGAGAGCTGGCCTTAAAACTTGGGAGATATTGGCTCCACCCCTCATCACAGACAAGGGAGAACTATGCTGATGACATGGGCAGAGAGGAGCAGGCTCCTCCCCTTGAATGAAGGGGGCAGTTCCATTGGCATGGAATAACCAGTTCATCAATCATCCACACCTAAAGTCAGGCCTTATATTGGTCCAACCTAAAACCTCCCACATTTAGAGCCTAATGGAGAAGGTGAAGGGACTGGTCCTGTTAACTGAAATCCACAGAATATCCATTACTCAGGGTAGTCAGGAGATATCTGAGAAGAAATACCGTGAGCATGCAGTGATGATGATGATGATGTTCCAGACACCTGAGGCCTAGAAGCAGACCAATGACTCATTACAATGAACATTTACAAGTAGAGCTGATTGGACAAAAATATTTACTGTGTGACACACTGTGGTTCCCAATGTCACCAGGATGAATCAAGAGGTGGTGGAGAGCCGAGAAAATTAGAGGTAAAAAGAAGAGCCAACTTACTGGTTTGTTTGTGGTTTTTTTTTTTTTTTGGATTGGTTTGATGTTTTAATGAATTTTCCTTGAGGAGTGACCAAGCAGAGATGAGGGGCAGATATGAAGTGATGGAGAAGTGAACTTAATTGGGATGCATGATTTCAATTCCCAAAGATTCAATTGAGAAATTGAATTATATTAAATTCAATTAAATAATGGAAAAGAAGAAAGAGAGAGAGAGAAAATGAAAATAAATAAATAAAGGAATGAATAAAAGTCTTTGGATGGATTCTTCCTGTCCCTATCTTTTATTTGAGTTAGGTTTAGCTTGCTTTCTGCCTCTGTTATAAACACATGAACATAAGCAAATAGGGATAGAAAGAAAAGGGTTTATTTTACTTTAGAGTTTTTAGTCTGTCATTGAGGGATGTCAGAGTAGGAACTGGAGGCAAGAACTGAGGCTGGGGCCATAAAGAAATGTCCTTTACTGCCTTGCTCCTTTAGGCTTGTTCAGCTTGCCTTCCCATAAGCTCCTGATGACCTGCACTGTGGTGACTCCACCAACATTGGAAGGAGCCCTGTCATATCAATCACTAATCAAGAAAACAGCCCTCAGAAAGGCTGACATGATGGAGATATTTCTTAAAGGATATTCCAGCTTGGCAGTTGTGTCTAGCTTATATTGACTTGACAAAGAAATCATCACCACCACTAGTACCCTCTCCATTATTTAGGGTGAGGAGGAAATCACCATGAGAGAGGACAAAACAGAATGTATGCGTCAGTGTAAACATACCACACCACTTGACAAATTCCCATGCTGTAAAAGGCTTAGTGATGCTCACTTAATGATGTCACCCCACAGAGAGAGATCTTGTTATTTTCTTTAAATAGTATTTCCTTGATAACTGTCACATATACCATACTAATGCAGAAGACACATGAAGCAAAAAACTGACTTTATTTAGAAGAAGACAAGTTCTCAGGGAATAAAGGTATAACAACACGTGGGTGGAAGACCCAAATGCATCTGCAAGTGGCTAATGGTCAAGGGGGACACACTAGGGCTCCTGAAGAATCTTCACAGGAAGGTAGAGTAGGAACCAGGAGGAGAACTACTAAGCCATGGCCGATTCTGCTCTATCCAAAATTCTTCTCTCTGCTTCCTGAACCATCTCTACAATGAGAGGGAAGAGGGATTTGTTAAGTACGGTAGCCAGGATATACTCAGAGAATACATCTTGTAACATTAGCTGCTCTCTATAATTAAGATTGCATAGAAGAATCTGCTGTCTCACTGCTCTAATTCTGTGGGAGGCTGAGGGGCCGGCACAAGTTCCAGTGTTTGCCTAGAATATGGGAGGCCCTGGTTTCCATCCCAGCACTTTAGAATTGTTCCTTGGACAAATGTCCAAATGTTGCATGCCCCTTCCTCTTGTCTGTAGTAATTCACTCTGGAGGAAGTTAGCAGCATTTTCTGGCAGATGCACCAACATGCTTCAGACAGTTATAAAGCAGGATGCCTTTATTTGTGAGGCTTAATCAGCTACTTCGAATAGCAGGAGGACCAGGCATTTGGACTCTATGCTTTTTCCATTCCCATAATTCTCTGTTTAGCCATGTTTGCATCAGCTTTATGAGTGCTGGATTCTGCCTAAGAACTCTCTACACATTCAAACTGCCCTTGCAAAAATAGATTTTTATGTTTGTTTTCAGTATTTTTAATAATTTATGGGGCTCTGAGCTATGCTTTCTTGAATTCTTTATATGTCATATACAGAGCAACTGCATAAAGGATACCAGAGATAAAGACTCGAATGTATGTTTACACACATAGATATATAATTATTACAGAATAAAAAAAGACATAAAAATGGAAAGGGACATGAACTGACCCTAAGTAGGTGGAGAATAAAGTTTATAATGGATATGTGGGAGAGCATAGCCAGAGGCAGGGGCATCTGGGAGAGGCCAGAGTTAACAGGACCAGAGTGACCTGGGGAATGTGGCGAGATGGGTAGGAGGAAGAGAGAGAAAAACTGGGGAAATTAGCACCAGTGGTAGAGAGACCCAGAAAGATGTAGCAAATCAGAGTCCCAAAGTGTCAGTGGCTGAAGTTGATAAATATCTCAGTGACTAGAATTTCCATCCAGGTCATCCCAAATGGAATGGGAAACTTCTCAGAGAGATTAATGTTACAAATCACAGAGGAAAGGCATCCTTTGTCCCTGTGATCACAGTTGGAGGTGTGAAGATCTTCCTGGGGAACACAGGTGTGATTTTGTAGCAAGACTAAACAAAGCCAGCAAGTTGGGGTGACCCTTATCCAGTAGATAAGGAGAGAGGAGAGAGCAGGAGAAAAGGGGGATGTCCCTGTGGGTTTAGCAGGCCAGACTCTATAGGAGCCAGGAAAACATCTATGGCGTACAGAGATGCCCAAAGAAGGCATAGTAGGACAGACACGAGATAAGAGCAGCAGGTAGACAGCTGTTAGAGGGAATCAGCAGCTACTGATTAAGACTAGTGGGTGGCAGAAGCCAGCAGAAACTCTACCTTAGGAGTGTACAATTATCTGCTTGTAGCACAGAGCTCATTTATACCATTCCTCCATTTCAGAACCAGATAAAAGGAAAAATAAATGAAAAAGAAAAGACCATGAGTGGCCCTGGGTTTCAGCACCAGGTGAAAGATAAAAAGTATATAAAATGAAAAGAACATGGCTAGTCTTAGTTATGAGGGAGAAGGTTTATTATCAATATATGTGTGAGCATAGGCAGGGACATCTGGGGTGTCCAGAGTAGACATGACCAGACTAAATTCTCCCATGTGAAGATAGTGTGTAGAGGGATGGAGAGGGGGAGGAGAGAGGGGAAACAGATGCAGCATCCAGGAGGCCCCAAGAGCTTAGAGGAAAGGACAGGTAACCTAAATAGTTTAATTATATAGGGAACTGAAGCTGGGGAAAGGGCAGCCCAGGCTCTGGGCTTGACATCATTAGGGTAGATGATGGGTACACAAGCCATGATGGCTCTGTAACCAGTAGGATCTTGGGTACAGGGAGAACATGGGGGTCAGATCTGCTTTTAAATACTAAATAAGCAGCTTAATCTTTTGTCCAAGGTTTGAAATCAACTATTCAAATATATAGTGTGTACACATCTTGTAAGTTACAGCATATATGCTCATAATTTATGGATATGACATTTTATGTGTAATACATACCTGTTTAGGAAGTGAAAGTAGCTTCATCCTAATCTTTGTGCTACTGAGAAGTTGTTTCCAGTTGAAATGTGCCCCTTTCTCTATAGGGAGGCTTCTGCTTTTACTCTCTACCCAGAAAGTTTGAAAATTACTCTGAGATGGCTGCAGAGATGGCCTGAGGATTCAAAGCACTTGTTGCTCTTGATGATCTGAATTCTGTCCCAGCTCCCATGTCTGGTCATTTTAACTCCAGCTATGGAGCATCCAATATCATTTTCTGGCTTCTGTAACTACTCATACACACACACACACACACACACACACACACACACACACACTTTAAAGGGAATTTCACTTGCACTTTGACATCATTCAGATCCATAAATCATCCCAGCTGTTTTCTGAGAGGAAAAATGTCAAATATTCAGAACTTGCCATCACAGATGAAATAAAGTATGCAAAGGACTTACAAAATACTTGTCTCAGTGTCCTGCCCTCTAGGACAGTCAGTTTGTACAGGTGATTATAATTCCTCCAAGAGGAATAATAGACAATCAATAGACAAAATCCTAAGCATATAGCTAATAAGCAGTTTAAAAACACCGACACAGATATCAAAAATCTCAAATAATTCTCCTACTACTGGGTGTGTGAAGCATAAAACTGCCTCAAAAATAGCACAGTACCAAACAAGAGCTACAAAACCAAAAACACTCATGAAAACCCTGTGTGAGGGCCTTTGCCGTGGTGGATGAATCAACACAAAAGAAGATGGATCCTTGGCTGAGGATTCCTATTGCTAAGTGAATGCATGAGAGTGTCTGCCCAACATGTAGAATATCAGAAATGGCCTGTTAACATTCGCTTGATCTTTTGTGTGTGTGTACACACGTGTATCTGTGTTTCTGCATTTTCAGTCTCATGTACATGGGGAAACCAGAGCATGGCTTCTAGCACCTGATCCTCTCTGGGGCCCAGGAAGGATTAGCCTTTATCTGCTAAGTCATCTCCCATGCCCAGAAAATAAAATGTTAACATCACTTCAGACACAAAGTGAATATTATAAAAGATCTCATCACTGGTCACACATCTATTCCCAGCATGAGGGAGACTTACCAGAGCTTTCCTGAAAGTTAGAGCCCATTCTACACTGAGAACCTGCATAAGACAATCAGAAGATAAGAAAACAAAAGAAAAAGAAAACCCAGGTCTAAGCTACCAACAAAAAGGGTTGCCTGGAGACTGGGCTAGCTTTAGTCCCCAACTGAGGTTGACCTTGAATGTATGACTTTGCTTGCTTCTTTCTCCAAGACCTGGAGCTAGACACACCTGCTTTGATAAACACAATTTATTTTGTCTGTCTTGAGGTAGTTTGCCTGTTGCTCAGGTCTTCTGGGAATTTACCACTATAGTCCAGGTTTGGCCTTCTCAGTGCTGAGATTACACACATAAGCCACAATGGCCAATACTGAAGCTTATCTTTATGTACAATTTAGTTTGAAGAGGTCAGAGAAATTTTCAGAAAAAATAACAAAACCAGAAAGTAAGAGAAATGAGCTGAGGTGATTATAGTTAGTAAACACAAAGCCAAAATATACACCATGTACAAATGTATCACCATTTTGAACAAAGGCAGAATGTTAACCTGTATTATCCCAACCACACCTCAGTCTTCCCAGGTCTGTCCTAATTGGATCTCACTTAGATCAACAGGTACTGGCCAAACATTTCTACTTGATACACATTAAATAATATGATGAGAAGAGCTGTACTACCAGTCTGTAAAGATCCCACTCCCATCACAGAACCCATAACACCAAGGCAGGAGTCTTGCAGGGTGCAATGTGTGGGTGACTTTTAGCTCTAGAGGATAAAATGGTTCAGCAGATGAATGTGCTTGTCTGCCAGCCTAAGGAGCTGAATTTGAGCCCAGGACTCACATTCTGGAAGACAGAACCAAGTCCTCCAAGCTGTCTTCTGACCTCCAAATGTGAGACATATCTCTCTCATACTCATACCACATACTCACACAACACACAAATGCCAAGACAAAATAAAATGTCAAAATGCCATCTAAAGTTTTCAGTAAATACAAGAAGGGCAGCTGCCAGCAAGGCAGAGGTCTCTCTGTATGAGCTTATATTCTCCTCAGAGGACTTGAAGCCATATGGAGTGTTTTTACAGCACTTATATAGGGATATTTCCAGAAATATCATTTCTATTCCTGCTGTTTCTGTCCTGGAGATCTGACATGCATGGGGCAACAGGACAGTGTTGCTGCAGGCTGTATATCAGGGGTGATAACTGGTATGGTCTGTACACTGGCATTCAAAACTGGCCCAGACTGGGCATGGAGTGCTGGAACTGGTGCAGGGTGGGCATAGGTTCCTGGAACTGGCCCTGGCTAGACATGAAATCTTAGAACTGGCCCAGGCTTGGTATGGGATACTATAACTGTCCAGGCTGCACATTGGGCACTGTACCAGTTAGAGACTGTACACTGGGCATTGTAGTTGGCTATGCACAAGGCACCCTGACTGGCATATGCCATGCCTCAGGTACTGCTAGATGTGCTATGATAGAATTAGAAAATTCTGCTAATTAGGCACAGTAACTGTCACAGATTGAACATGGGGCATAGTAAAATGCATAGCCCTTACCTGTGGTTCATTAACTGGTATATGCTGTATATGGGGCACAGTAATAGGCTTAGACTGTCCCGGGGCACAGTGATTGGCATATGCTGTACATTTGCTGTAGTAAGAGGCACAGGATATGCCTGGTGCTCAGTGATTTGCTCAGGATGTACTTGGGGCACAGTTATGGGCACAGGGTATACATGGGCCACAGTGATTGGCATAGTCTATGATTGGGGCACTGTGACAGTCATAGGCTATACTTGGGGCACAGTAATGGACATAGACTGTACCTGGGTTCTGTGAATGGCATATGCTGCACTTGTGGCACAGTAATAGATATCGGCTGTACATGGGGTTGCATATGACAAGACAGTTCATTCTATTGCTGTCATGATATTTGGGAGCCCTGGTGTCTGAGTAGAAATTTTCATTTTATCAAAAGACTTGCTTCACAGATTTATTAACTACCTAACCATTAAATCAGCACAAGTTCATTTCCTGGCGTTTGTCTTTGCTGTGTAAATTTATTTTTATTTTTTTTAAATATTTATTTTTCTTTTATGTGAATTGCTGTTTGGCCTTTATGCATAACTGTGTCAAATCTTGCAATTAAAGCCAGTTGTTAGCTACCATGTGGATGCTGGGAATCGAATTCAGGTCCTCCGGAAGAACAGTCAGTGCTCTTAACCACTGAGCCATCTCTCCAGCCCGATGTGTAACTTTAAACCACCATTAACAAGATCTCCAGAAGCTGGGACTTTCTAATTCTGGCCAGTTTTATAAAGATAGTTCTGTTGGGGATGAAAATATATCTCCTATGTCAGAATGCCTCCATTGCACATTGAATGCTCTGGGTTAGATACCTAAAACTGCCTAAAGTCCAATAGGTGTCCCTGTTTGTGATGTCTGTTATATGAAAACCAAGGAGTTAGATGTAAGATCATAACTTCACTAATCTTCGACTCAGGGTTAGGGAAAAAGAGGAGAAAGCATCCCTGTAGTCTGGAATCTAGTAATGGGAATTTGGGTTGTAAGAAAAGAAGACTTTCAGCATCCAGGAGTGACTGAGATGGGCGGGAAGGGGAAGGGAGTTTGAAAAAAAGGGTACATGGATAAAAAGCAAGACTTTATTCATAATAAAAATGGAAACAAAAACTACAAAAAAGAAAAAAAAGACTTTGAGTTAATATTTTTAGAAATGGGGCCGCTGTGCGGAGCGGGCGCGCGCGGCCTCTGCACCGGCCACGGAGCAGCTATGGGCCCACCAGGCCCCTGGCGCGGCGCGCTGCAAACACCTGCTCAGAGCCAGGATTGAAACTCCAAGATGGATGATCAGGACCCTGGGGGCATTAGCCCCCTTCAGCAAATGGTGGCTTCAGGAGCTGGGGCTGTGGTCACCTCCCTCTTCATGACACCCCTGGATGTGGTGAAGGTCCGCCTTCTGTCCCAGAGGCCCTCAGTAGCCAGGGAATTGACACCTCCTTCCAGATTCTAGAGTCTCTCCTACACCAAATCACCCTCTACTCTACAATCCCCAGGGAAGTGCCTCCTGTACTGCAATGGCGTCCAGGAGCCACTGTACCTGTGCCCAAAGGGCACCCACTGTGCCACCTGGTTCCAGGATCCTACCTGATTCACTGGCACCTTGGATGCCTTTGTGAAGATTGTGAGGCATGAGGGCACTAGGACCCTGTGGAGTGGTCTCCCAGCCACCCTGGTCATGACTGTGCCAGCTACTGCCATCTATTTCACTGCCTATGACCAACCAAGGCTTTCTTATGTGGTCAATCCCTGACCTCTGACCTCTATGCACCCATGGTGGCTGGTGCCCTCGCCCGAATGGGCACCGTGACAGTGATCAGCCCCTTGGAGCTTGTGAGGACCAAGCTGCAGGCTCAGCACGTGTCATACCAGGAGCTAGCTACCTGTGTACAAGCTGCCGTGGCCCAGGGGAGCTGGCGTTCCCTGTGGCTGGGCTGGGGTCCCACAGCCCTTCGAGATGTACCCTTCTCAGCTCTGTACTGGTTCAACTATGAGCTGGTGAAAAGCTGGCTGAATGGGCTAAGACCAAAAGACCAGACATCTGTGGGCGTCAGCTTTGTGGCTGGTGGCACCTCAGGAATGGTGGCTGCCACCCTCACTCTGCCCTTTGATGTGGTGAAGACACAGCGGCAGATGGCACTGGGAACAGTGGAGGCCGTGAGAGTGAAGCCTCCGAGAGTTGATTCTACCTGGCTCCTGCATCGGAGAATCCAGGCAGAGTCGGGCACCAGGGGACTCTTCGAAGGTTTCCTCCCAAGGATCATCAAGGCTGCTCCGTCGTGTGCTCTCATGATCAGTACTTATGAATTTGGCAAAAGCTTCTTCCAGAGGCTCAACCAGGAGCAGCCTCTGGGCCACTGAAAGGCAAGGAACCAGTTCTTGCATGGGTGGGGACAGACTGAGCCAAGTGCCTTCCCTTACAACCCAGTCAAAAGGAAGGCCGCCCTTCCCTTTGATTCCTACTGTTCCCTCACGGTCACCACCATCCACCTCTAAGTTCAAGACCAAATCTGACACCCGCTCCTCTCTTTGTACTACCCCTTTATGTTTGTAGCTTGGCCCCGAGGAATCAAGATCTCGGGGCCAGTCAGCCCTGTTTATTCCTATCTAAAGATGATGACCTTCTGCGCAAAAAAAAAAAAAATTAGAAATGATTTTTTAATTATTATTTTATAAAAATTTGTATTATTTGCTTTATGAATTTAATTTTTTAAGGGTGTTTACTTTCTTTTTAACGGTTTTATGTAGTAGCACAAATTTGGGTTGTAAGAAAAGAAGACTATGAGCCAAATACTGGGGGAAGGCTGAAATATTAGAGAGAGGAAGCACCACAGTCAATTCTCACCCAGCTGTCTTGCAACTTCCTCAGCATCACTCCTGGTCGTTTCTGCCTGTTGCTTCTGCCAGTGGCTTCTGTCTCTGCTGGGTTCCTACCAGCCATTATATACCCTATTCCATTCAGATTAGGATTAAAGGCATGTAGCATTGAACACACAGAAATAGAAGTTCTGTCTCTGGAGTTATAGGACTAAGAGTATAGGTCACCACTCCTGGCTTTCCCAGTTTTGAGATTAAAGGTGTGTGTGATTGACTCTCAGCTGTTTGTATTCAAGGATTTCCTTAGCTGTCTGCCTAGGATTTAACTGTGTGCTTTCTCCCGTAATATTCAGGTTTTATTAAGTATGTAATATATATCCACTCCCCTTTTGTGTCAAAAATAAGAAAGGAAGTTATAACTAACATGAGAAAAACATATAAAATAGGTACAATAAATATATAAAATAATATGCAAACAATAATTACATAAGAAATGTCCAGTTCATTAACAATTGACAGATTCAAAGAAAGTATTACATTATCTATCCTATTTTGGTGACTCCAAAGGATTGTACCTAATCTACTTTGTATCTAATTTGTATTACTAACTAAAAACTATATTTTGATGTCTCTTAAACTTATGCACTTCTAAGTGAGTTTCTTTCTAAAACTGCCACTTAGAAAACTATCACTATTAGCTATCTAATCTTCAAATCTGTCAGAGACCCAAGAAGGAAATAATATTAAGCAAATAGCAACTTTTTAAAATGTAAGAAACAAAACAGCTGGCTGCCTGGACAGTCACCCAAAGTTCTTCTGTGTTGTTGAAGCACTCATCTTCAGCCTACAGGCCTAGCATGTCTGACAGACTTCTCTGGGAAGCAGGATATTCCCAAAGTCCTTTCTACCTTGTCTTAGCAAGGTTTGGTGATTCTTTTGTGTGTTTCTCCTGTTTGTCCATTTTGAATATCATATTGTCAGCAATCAAGGCAAGAGTACTTTCTTGCTCAGTGGCTAACTTTTGTCACAAAGAAGGTCAACTCATATGGAGGAGTTTCCTTGATGTCCATAATCTTCTCTGAAGTGGATTGGTGTTGCCAGGAGCAGATGTCACATTGTCAAAAAAAATAATAGCCGATGTTTTTGAGATTTCTCAAATGCCATATTCTACGGATCTCTAAAGTGCTTGAAGAAGACCTGTCCATCGAAAATATATCTGATCTGAAAAACATATCTAATATGACTGTAAGTTTGATTGTAATGTCTAACTACTAACTTGCATTTATGTATATCCTAATTAGTTGGTAATAATTACTCTCATGGGTGAGCAATTTGTATTACATTGTATAATACCTTGGACAAACAGGAATATATGTACAGTGACAAAATTAATCTCAAGCTCATATCAATATACACAATTTGTATACAATATAAAAAATTTAAATCCAATGTAAAATATTTAAAGCTAGTAATTTTGTTTTTTAAAGTAGATTCAAAAATCTACCCTTATATTCTATTATATCTGTATCCTTTTTTTCTCCTTCTTTTTAAGATAAGAACCCTAAGTCTAATCTCTTTTGTTTAGCTTTTTTCTAACTATAACCAGTAAAAATTTTTAACCAATTATCCTAAACAACAACAATCATCCATAACCCGTTAAAAGACCAAAGACCACCCACCCCACCTCTTGGGAATATGGGCACCTTGTTCTTAAATTTACTTCCTGCTGTCTGGGGGATGATGCCATCTTTAGGGAATCCAGAAAAGAAAAGTGTTATTGATTGTCAAATCCTGAATGTGTATCTGTATCATTTGTTATCTAGTCTTTGTATAATAGGAATGTACACGGCTTGTCTCAGGTACTGGATAGACTAGTCTGTGAAGCTGGTTCATCTCAGCTAGCCATCATGAAAATGTCCTGAGCAGTTTGTAATCCAAATCTGATCTCTGGTTGGTGTTTGTCAGCCTGCTGCCTTTGTCATAGTCCATTGTGAGTCCCATCTTCCTTTTGAATACTTCCAGTTCACATTAGGCATTGTCATGGATCACTGCAGAAAACTGACAAAAGACTAAAGCCTAACACAATACACATAAAGCTTAATGCATACATCTTTATTCAGAATAAGATTAGTGACAATAGAACTGTCCTTTTTTTAGTCATTCTTCTGTCCCATATTGGTGGCTCTTCTGATATGATACAGAGATTTTGCCTTTTTTTTTTTAAACAAGTATGCTTGGATTTAGAGAAGGAGAGAGTCACGCTCCAACTCCATATCTTTCCTTAATATATAACTTAACTGGGACTTCAACTTATCTTGTAATTAAAGACAGAGATTAAGAAGAAAGATTTTACCACATAGGGTATGTTGGTACCAATAGATGCGATATTCTTTTCATTCTGAATTTTTATGAATACCTTCACTTTTGTTATAAATGTTTAGATGTCCAAGGTCTTTCACTTTCTGATCAGTATTTCTGTAAAGATACAAAGAAAATACTGCCCCAACCCTTTGTCTTTTCTTACAGCTTGTAAGAATTGTAGTATGGGTCGATGATCCATCAATTCTTATTTTCATGAAGTTTCTCTGGTTCAAATCGAGTCTTGATTAATTTTGATGGTACCCATGACTTTTCTTTACCTGTGGAAACAAAAGCAAAACCTATTCCCCAACATAGCACATAACATGGCTTCCATTCTGAGGTCAGTACATCTTTGAAATGGACTGATTTAGCTCATCTGTTATTTTTGTAGTTCAATGCCTTTCAGCAGCTGTTGTTCATTTCTCATTAGCACTGATAAAATTCAAAGTTAATAAAGTACTATGTAGTCTATTTCTAGGGGTCTTTGTTACTCTTTTCTGTAATTTTAGCATCTCCTTTAGAGTTTGATTTGATTTCTCTCTCTATGACTGCTTGCCCTGTTAGGATTATGTGATATTCCTGTTATATGCTTTATATTATAATAAGCAAAAAATTGTCTCATTTTACTAGAGACATATGATGGAGCATTGTCTGTCTTAATCTCTACAGGTATTCTCATGATGGCCATAACATCTAGCAAATGTGTGATTACAGAGTCAGCCTTTTCTGAACTCGAAGTTGTTGCCCATTGAAATCCTGAAAACGTATCTTTTGTATGATGTACATATCTTAATTTTCCAAATTCTTTAAAATGAAATACATTCATCTGCCAGATTTCATTTCTATGTATACCTTTAGGGTTACTTCATGCTGGTAATGGAGTTTGGTTACAGAAGGAACAGGTGGGACATCCTTTCACAATTTGTTTGGCTTGTTGCCAAGTGATAGAGAAATCATTTTTTAATCCCTTACTATTGACTTGATTTTTTTGAAACTCTAAGACTTCTACCACATTTCCTATTAATAATTTATCAATTTCATCATTATCTTGTGCTAAACGACCTGGCAGACCTGTATGGATTCGAATATGTGTTATACAGAGTGATAATCCCTATTCCTGATTATTTCTTGTAACTGAATAAATAATGAAGTTAATTCTCACTCATTATTAATAAAATCAGAAGTTTCAATGTGTAAAACAACTCTTTCTGCATAGTGACATTTGGTGGCTATGTTGAGAGCTTGGGTAAAATCCACTAATACCATCACAATAGCACATATAATTCTGACTTTTGAGCAGAAGGGCTTTGAGCCATTTTACTTACATTTTCTGATTTGCATCTTACCTTTCCTGCCTTATTTGCATTGGTATAAAATGTCGGGGCTCCAGTAATTGGTTTATCTCATAGAACACAAGGAAGAATGCAATTAGCTTTCTTTAAAAATTCAATTCTTTTGCTTAGAGGGTATTTGTTGTTAATATCTTCCAAAAATTTAATGCAGGCTCTTTGCCAAGGTTCACTTTTCACCCATAATTGGTCATTTTCTTCATTAGTTAAAGGTACAATAATTTCTGTTGGGTCCATTCCTGTTAATTGATGAGGTCTTAATTTCCCTTTAAAGATCAACTCAGAAAACTTGTCCACATATGTCTCTAATTTTTTTCTCGGTTTATGTGGTAGAACTATCCATTCTAGTATAATATTTTTCCCTTCACATCAAAATTCCAGTAGGGGAATGCTTAGAGGGTAGGATAACTAGGATGCAATTAAGGTCTGGATTCACATGATCCATAGGTGCATCATGTAAATTCTTTTCTGCCAAAGCCAATTCTCTCTCAGCTTCAGGTGACAATTCTCTTGGACTATTTAAGTCCTTGCCAGTATTTAAGGTTTTAAACAAATTATCCAGTTCATCACTTTTTATTTTAATAGTGGGTCATAAATTGGCAATGTCTCCTCGTAATCTCTGAAAATCATTTAAAGTCATTAATCTGTCTCTCCTGATTTGTACCTTTTGGGGTATAATTTTTGAAGGTCTATTTTATAGCCTAAATAATTAATGGAATCTCCCCCTTTGTATTTTTCAGGGGCTTTTTGTAATTCCCAAGCAGGCAATTTTTTTTTCACTTCCTCAAACATTTTTTCTAGAGTATCAGTGTCTTTATCTACCAATAGGATGTCATTCATATAATGGTATATTATGGATTTGGGGAATTTGTTATGAATTTTTTTCTATTGGCTTTTGTACAAAATGCTGACATAACTTAGGGCTATTCAGCATTCTGTGAGGGAGGACCCTCCACTGATACATCTTTACAGGCCAAGAATTATTGTAAGTGGGCACTGTAAAGGGAGGGGGGCTTGCAACTTCCTCAGCCTCACTCCTTGTAGATTCTGCCAGTTGTTTCTGCCAGTCACTTTTACCAATCACTTCTGTTCTCTCTGAGTTTCTACAAGCCCTTATATACCCTATCCCATCCAGGTTAAGATTAAAGTTGTGTAGCCTTGAACTCACCAAAACAGAAGAAGTTCTGTCTCTGGAGTTATGGGATAAAGGGTGTTGGTCACCACAGCTGGCTTTCCCTGTGCTGGGATTAAAGCTGTGTGTGACTGACTCAGCTGTTTATCTTTGTATTCAAGGTTAAAGAATTTCCTGAACTGTCTGCCTAGGATTTGACTATGTGCTCTCTCCCCAGTATTCAGGATTTTTAAATATGTAATATACATCCACAGTGTTTATTGTATAGGGATTGTCTTTTAATATTAGAATATTTTTTAAGAAGTTGGTCTTGGGAAACTTTTATATATATGTCTTTGTTTTTTGTTTTATTATTTTAGTCTTTTTTATTATGTTTTTGTTGTAAAGGTGGCATGGGGTGGTTGGAGAGATGGCTCAGTGGTTAAGAGCACTTATTGTTCTTCCAAAGGTCCTGAGTTGAATTCTTAGCATCTGCATGGCAGCTCACAACTGTCTGTAATTCCAAGATCTGACACCCTTACACAGTTATACATGCAGACAAAACATCAATTCACATAAAAATAAAAATAAATATTAAAATAATGGGGGCTGGAGAGATGGCTCAGAGGTTAAGAGCACTGACTATTCTTCCAGAGATCCTGAGTTCAATTCCCAGCAGCCACACTGTGACTCACAACCATCTATAATAAAATCTGGTACCCTCTTCTGTACACTGTATACATAATAAATAAATAAATATTTTAAAAAGTGGCCTTGATTTTAAAACAGTAGTAATTATATTTAATTAGTCTTTAGGGGGTACTTTGGTTGCAAAAAGTTTAGCTATTGAATATTTGCTTTATAAATGGTAAATGTATTTTATATATTATAATTGTATTTTAATTATTTTAGTTTTAATATATGATTTGGAATTTTTTAATATTTTTATTTTTTGGATTTTTAACAGTTATTGGGTAAATTAGTGTTGGCTGATTGATAACTTTAGGTTTTCTTTTTGTAGCCTTAGATGATATTGTTGAGGTCTGATTTTATTGTGTGTGTGTGTGTGTGTGTGTGTGTGTGTTTGAATGTTTTTGAGGTTTTTTTTTAATAGACTTTTTAAAGATTTTTTTGGTATTTATATTCATTGACTTTAAATAATAAAACAGAAATAACCTAACTAATAATATTTATAATAAATAATATAAATATTATGAGGTAATTGTATTTAATTCATTTTCATTGGTTTTAATATTAAACTGTAGAAAGACTATAGAAAGACTATTTTTTATTGTTCTAAACAATTTTTTAAAAAAATATGTTGTATTTATTAATCTAGTTGTTAGTGACTATTTAAATGGCTGTTAAATGGGGCAACTCTTTAATATGATAGCATTCCAAGGGAGGTCTAGGAAGAGAAAAAACCTGTAACCTACTAGGAGAAAGAGGCCACTGTCTGAAAAAACTCAGTCAGATAAAAGTTAACCAGAAACACTGTGGCCGGTTCTATTTAAAGCTGGAGGCTAACTCAACAACTTAACTAGTCAGTAACTATTTTTTTGGTCACCTGTTGTTTTGTTTGGTAAGCAGCCTTTTTTGGGGAATTTGTGCTCCAAAGTTGGACACCAAATGTAGTAACATGAATTTAAGTTGTAAGAAAAGAAGAATTTGAGTTAAATATTGGGGAAAGGCTGAAATATTAGACAGAGAAAGTATTATAGTTAATTTTTATTTAGTTGTCTTATAACTTTTTAGTCTTGTTTTTGGTTGTTTTTGTCAGTCATTTTTGTGAGCCTTTATATATCTTATTTTATTTAGGTTAGGATTAAAGGTGTGTATTATTTTATTTTGTAGTTAGTCTTGAACTTTTAGAAACAGAGGAAGTTTTGTCTTTGGAGTTATGGGAATAAAGGTGTACTCACCATTATCAGGCTTTCTCGGTGCTGAAATCTCAGCTGTTTATTATTGTACTCAAGGATCAAGAATTTTTTGAGCTGTTTGCCTAGGATTTCATTGTGTAATGTATCTGATACTTCAGAGTTTATTAAATATCGAACAAATATCCACACTAGAATGTTTGAATTATCTAACTACTCCAGGTATCATTGGAAGCAGCAATACTCTGTCCACCTACATGTGTGCTCCACAGAAGATGTTTAGGCTGAGCAAAACTCCTAACAGGGAAGATGAATGTTCACTTGCCTGTTCTCATGAATCCTATGACTTCCTATGGAAGATTCAGGCTTTTATTGAATCTATGAGTGTTGACAACAGGAAGCACTGTCTGAAAAGGCATTCACTTCCTACTGGGGACAACAAGAATCCTTTAAAATGTTTCTGCTCCTACATGGTCAGAATTGGGTGAGTGAGGGGAGCAGCAATGAGGAATGGAGAACAATGCCAGTGAGACCATGGAAACAACTGTGATGTTCAGGAGCTACAGTAGGTGACAGAGGCATGCCACCTCATGAATGAACACCTCTTTGCCAATCTGTTTAAATCTTACCTAGAGAGGATATTTTTCTATTACATTTTAAAAAGCAGAAAGAAAATAGAGTGAAAATCAAGTTTATTGTTACTCTCATATCAATGCCAGCCAGGGTTATAGAGAATCACAATTTTCCCTCATTAGTGACCAAGTTGTGGCACTACACAGCCCATTTCCACGTTGCTCCTGGACAACGTGGTACCCTAGGACTTCTCCACCTCCATCATGCAAATGTTGTCTGGGATCCCAGATTGTGCACTCCTGCGCATTTCTTTCTTCTCACGAGCCCTCTGTTTGGCTAGCCTATTGTTAAACCAAGTCTGAAAGCAGAGGAGAACAGGAAATGTCTCAACAAACTGGTCAATTTGATGGAAAAAGTCACATCATAAGGACACATTATATTTCACTGGCATTATGAATCACATAGCCGAACCTGTTTTCAAAATGCTTAGCCACATAAGGCAAAAGGAGGCAGGATGTGTTCAACATTGGAGGACATAGCTAGACTCTGTCTAAAATGCCTTCTTTACAGGATTCTAAAAACAGCACCAGCTATCAGGACTATATGAAAAGTCACAGCATGCCTGATACTTCACATAACACAGAGAGGTGGAGTTCTGTGCTAAGTTCTGGAACTGACTCGGTGCAAGACTCATACACATGCACATTTTACGTGGTGCACCTTTAACTTTATCTTATTCACCAATCCTGTATTATCTCTAGTTAATTAATTAATTCTAATTAATTCAACATCACTAGTTTTAACTGCTTTACTCCTAGAAGGCTTTTCAAAGGCATTAGTGCTTGCCTTCTTCCACTGTCTTTGGGAAAGTTTCAGCAATGTGGTTGTGTTGATGCAATATCTGACTTGAAAACAATCTGCCCAATTAAAATTGAGTGCTGCTATCTCATTCAAGAGTCACAGAGGAGATGGTACAACCACCTGAGTTATTAAGCTCTATTCTCCCATGGTTCTCATCATATGCATCATTTGGTCCTAGTGTGGGTAATATGGAGAGATTATTCACATGCCCCATAGCTATTATGTTTTCCTTTAGTTAAGTGTGCTCTACACTACTGAATTTTAGTAATTTAATACAACTGAATCCTTTGATATCCCTGTTTGATCCTGAGTCAACTTGAATCTCTGCAACAGCATCCTCAGCCCCTATGTGACTCCATAGAAGTTCCTGTAAAGGACAAAAGTGTTAAAAGAATAACATGAATTTCTGCATAATATCTATGTACTCACAGGTATGTATTCTATGTGTGAATAATTATAGAGTCTGCGCTGTGTAGAGAATTTGGCTTTGCACACAGACTATGGGAACCTTATGGTTGCTTTGGTTTTCAGTATCCAACAGAAAATCACTTTCCTTCCAGGAATGGGCAAGAAAAAATAGCTGGTGTGTAGTTCCTCCCCCATCCAATCATGAAGCCAGTGACCACCATCATAAAAAGACAGAAAAGATACACCTACTGAAAAACACCCAGGACAACTGGTCCAATACTTAATTTGCTATAGATGAACTACCCTGCCCCATGCTTTCTCAGATTTACTGACCTGCACAGTGGCTTCAGGCACATTAAAGTTTCTTGCAAGTACCTGTCTATGTAGAGAAAAGCACAAAGGTCATTAGTCAAGGTCATGAGAAGAGTCCCAGGTTGGAAATGGTGTATGCTTGTGTCAGACTCTCTCCCCGCTCAACTCTCAAGGACTATTTTCTGACAAACCAGGCATGGTTCTTAAAGGATTCACATCATTACAACATTTAAAGAGTTGTGTTGCACATTGGTGGTGAAGACAACTTTACATAGCTTACACAATAGTTTTAATGTAGTACTTTGTAAATGAACACAAAGGAAGTAGTTTATGATTGAGTTTGTATGTAAATCTTAAGCATAGAAATATGTAAGAAGTGTATGAAAGTCTGCATAATGAGTGGGTCATATACTCCTGACACTTTTTCTTGTATATTTTGTTTAGTACCTAGTGAAAACCCCGGTCTAAACTGGGTTGAGGGGCTGGGAAGGAAAGTAATAAGATAAAATAGAGAACATCAAAAAAATCTAAACTTCTATATATCAAAGGACAAAATTAAGAATGTGTAGCCAGAACTGATGTTGGTGGAGCCTGTAATACAAGCTACTTGGGAAACTGAGGCAGAAAGGTGAAAATAAAACCTGAATTCCCTCAAGTTTAATGTAAAGGTCACCATAAAGATGTTAGAGAGTCCCTATCTCAATCAGTAAGGTAAGGCTTGTAGTCAACTGACCAAGCCTCAGATTTGTATTTCTGATACTTGAAAACCAGGGAATTAATAGGCTCAAGACCAAGATTAACTTGGTTAACATTCAGGGTTCCATTTCAGCCTAGACTAGAAAGAAAGCCCTTTTAAAAACCTAAACACCTCTGCATATTAGCCAAGAAATGCATGTTTGTAGCTATAGGTTCATCAGAATATATTCATTTTCCCTGACTTCAAACTTCATTTCAGTCAAATGAAAAGTAAAAAGACAACCACAGCAAAGGCAAAATGTTTGAAAATGACATTGTCACAACATTTTACACAGTGAGGTAGCTAAAAAAATCATGGAGCAAATAACCAGTGCTGGTGAGGAAGGAGAGGAAAGAGAAGCTGCTAGTGTGTGTGTGTGAAAATATGAGCACATGCACCAGATTTTAAAAAAAGTAATTGATCAGAAAAGGCTCAATTCAGTACCTCCATTGTACATAAACAAAACCAGAAGCCTGGAGCTGAAGAGGTATTTGTTTCCCCAGGTAAAAACAACCCCACCCCCACAGCACAAGGCAAAAGCAAACCTGATCTCCTCAGAGGAGGGATTCTAAAATCATGACAAGATATTGTGACAAAAGAGTGAGACATTTAGACCCATAGGTATCTGACCACCAGCAGAAACTACACCTGAAAAGACCCAAAACTATACTAAACCAGACAATCACAAAAAGAACAAAAACCTTTCAGAGTACTCCTGTTTTCCAAAGGAAGGAAGGACATGTCAGATTCTTGGGTGCCAGAAGAAGGGAATTTTGATAGAGTTTGTTCGGAGGAATTGACTTCTAGAGCTGTGTCAGACAAACCATAAAAATACCAGCTACTTGACATTGCAGCATTCTAAAGCATCAGAATAGTTTGAGATAGTACACATTTGTCAATTTTCCATGATTCACTGCAATTGAGACTAGAGTACAGAGTGACATGAGCAGTAAGCACACATGTTTGATGTCACCAGTGAATCAATACTTCATTCATGATGCTCACATCGACCCCAAAGCCACAAAGCTCACATCGACCCCTTGCCCACACCCATCATGGAGTAGGAGCTCCCTGTGGTTTAGAAATTAATGGGGAGGACGGGACCCAAAAGAAGTAAAGGCCATCGCCAATATGCACACTAGCCCCTGGAGACAAGGGCTGCTCCTGGTGCAAGCAACTTACCTTTTGAGCACATCCCGGTACTGTGTTTCTTGAAAAACCTTCTCCATTTCCTGCACCTGCCACTGTGTGAAGTGGAACTGCTTTTGGTGCCTGCTGGCCTGGGGTCTTTGAACCTCAGCCAGCTCAAGGCTTGGCTCCTGTGGGTCTACCTCCATGGGCTCCGGGTTGCTCTGATCACTATCAGGACACAGGCTGTTGTACGGCTGCATGTGTTCCCCTTTGTTAGGGTTGTCCTGTTGGCTCTCACTGTCTTCCAGGCTTAGAGCTCCTTCGTGGATATTGCCCCCTTTTTCTGCTGCAGCCACGTGTTGAGGGTGGGGGCCCCTGTCCCCCTCATCGTCCCCAAAATGATAGTAGAAGTTGTCCTTGTAATTTTGAAGGTGCGCCATGTCCACCTGTCTTCTCTAGGCTAGCGACTTTCCCTCTCCCCGTGGTCTTAAAAACAGCCTTGCCCTGGGGGCTTTCAGAGAGTTGCTGTCTCAAAAGATCGGGTCATCCTCTCTCAAGACTGCTATTGGCTTTCTTCTGTGCTTCCTGCCCCTATGGGAGGGCCTCTGAACTGAGAATGAGATAGGACTTGGTCTAAAGAATGGGGTAGTGGGAAGTATACTGAACTCACCTTTAGGAGACCTGTTCTGCCTGCTTGCATGTCCAGTGCTTCTGAATTCCACAGAGGACTTGGGAAAAGGGACAGACTGTAAGCTACTTTTAGCATGGAGAGTGGGGGAGACAAGTAATATTCAAAGGAAGCACATGAGCCTTGGTTGAAAGAGGAGAATTTCTCTTCTTCCCAGACCCCAAATTTCCATGTGTATATGATGGAGGGATGGAAAACTGAGTGAACATGGTCAGCTCTGTGTTTTTCTGATTCAAGAATCTTCAAATACTCTGAAAGCACAAGCCATGCACAGAATTCACTTTCAGCACTGATATTTTGTTATTATTTTTACTGTGTGTTGGTAAACATGATAATGCAAAGAACCCAATACAACCTTGGAAAAAGTTAAAAATGCTCTAGAATGCCAGTAAAGATTCTACAATATAATCCTTAAATAAGGTCCTTTGAGTGCATTTCACTCCTAAATCATGACATGGCAAGGGTACCTAAGCTCTATGTTATAGGATAGACTATGTTGGTGAGGGAGCATTAACACAATAACCTGGTCATAATAAATATCACAGACACTGAGGAAATGCAATATTTTTCTTTGATTTGTTTCCTTGCTTTTTGTTTGTGACAGTCACTTATATATCCCTGGCTAACCTGATCTTCAAATGTCCCATATTTTGTAAATCATGTCTCAGTATTGTACTAGCATTGTGCTACACCTCATCCCAAACATCACAATTGTGCATAGAAATGTCTGCTTTTTGATTAATTAATAATTATTAAAAATTAAAACCATTAGAATTGTAGGTTTAGCTGTATCATGTCTGGACAGCCACTGGTATTCTAATTATATGTTATGAAAAGTATTTCAACCTATACATTACATAAACTAATCAAGCCATGGTTTTTGTGGCAGTACTCAGACTTTTATTGAAGGAAAACATGGATCATTGGTACTTCTCTCTGAAAGTGCATGAAAGAAAGATCCAGAGGTAATGACTGACCCTGCATGGTGGCAATCTCAGATAGCTCTCTGAAGTGGAGAGTTTTTAAGCACAGGGAAAATTTAGCATTAAAACAGGAATTTTAGAGTCTCTGTTATTGGAGGCTGCAACTTTTCTAAGTCTAGATTTTCAATTTAGATAATTAGAAACAAAACATGGTGCCTTCAGTAGGAAACACTAAGTATATTTTGGATAGCTGGGTGAATGTGATGTTTACAAAACTTCCTCAATGAATAGCCAAAAGTCTTTTGTGTTACTAAAGTGTCATGGAAAGCTTTTTACCTTAGACACAGTTTCCAGCCAGTCCTGTGTGTTCACCCAAACTGAAACATAGAACACTTTCAAAAGCTGTATTTACATGGTCTCACAATCTCTGCCCGTGTTTCGTGAAGATGCCCTCTCACAGACACCCTCATTCTGGTCCCTTGCACAGCACTGTGAGCTACAGAAAACTGATGTTTCATCTGATTGATAAGAAGGTCAGTCAGAACCTAAGGCAGGCTTGTGCTCACCTAGAGCTCAACACAATCTACCCCTGCTGCTGGATACATATGTGTATAGCAATTTCCTCAAAGATAAGACATTCAAGATTCTTAAGACCTAAGGACTTCCAAATGGCAGTGAAACATTTGATAATACAGCAGAGATTGTGAAGACACATGATTAAAAGCACAGAGAGCTTCACCTGGGCTTAGTAGGTTTTGTTCATCTTTCCTTATAACTCCCCAGGAACAGTGTCAACAGCACATCTCAGTTCCACACTAAGGACTCCAGGATGAGGGTCCACAGTCTGTTGGGGCACAAGATGTCCCCCAGAGGTTCAGTTCCTGGAGCATCAGCCCCTGTGAAATGACTGATACCATGGGATGTGGCAGCCAGATTCTTGTGGAGGTCAAGTGATTACATTTTATACATGGAATATTGGTGGCAATGCCATAATAGGACTCAAGAAAATAATCTCTTTTGGAACATCAAGACTGAAGCCTCAGGATCCATCCTCCCTTGCCCCCAGGGTCTCAATGAACTCATCTCTCTCCTTCTCTGCCTCTCCCCTCTTGGTCTCCATGGTACCATACACATTTTGATTACCCTAAGATAAGAAAATTGAAAAATACCATTTAGAAGGCAGTTAGGAGCAGAGGCCCTGGAGGTAGTAGCAGCTACAAATGGGGTGGGGTGAGGGGTGGGACAAGTTGGGGGCAGTGTTCGGAAGGAGAAAGAAGCCTCACTGATGCAGGAACCCTTCTTTCTGCAGATAAATCGTTGAATTTGGTAGCAACCGGGAGCTCAAGCTCCATAGAGACAGTCTGACTCTCCTGGAAACCACTGCTTTCCCTCCACCCCCACAAGACTGAGAACTGTTTTCAGACTATCCCAATACCCCACATGTCTGTGGATAATCACTGATCTCTGTGAAGCCTACACAGCCTTGGGGCAGGGACTGTGCTCAGATTTTAATCCTCCTTCCAGAGTCCTTCCTGTTCTTCCTGACCAAAGGCAAATAGGGCATCTAATACTGCTGGGCCTGCTGGCTTTGTATATCACCATGTGCAACATGTCTCCTGACCATCTCAAACTGGATTCTATTTGCAGTAGTTGATGGTTTGTACAGAGATGCACTGTTGGTGAATGTTCAGAAATGCCTAAGATGTCATAAAATACTCAGGTCTAAAATAGACATCCCTAAAATACTTCTTGCTCCCTGGCATAGAGTCCTCCAGGCAGACTGGAGGATTATTCTCAAAGCCAGGAGATGTGGGTATCTGTGATGAAAAATTATTTACTAGACATAAAAAAGAGACCTCAAGTTCGGGGATATGGGCCCAGCCCTTGGTAAATTCTGATACCTGCTGCCACAGGATCACAACCATTATGCTGAAAGACACCATAGAAATTCAAAAACAAAATAGCATGAATCTTCACCAGGTGGCATCCCTGTAGGACTCACTTTACAGAAGAAGAAAATATACTTTGATTTGCAAGGGCAGGAAACTGGGTTATCCAAACACTATTTTGCAGTAAGACTGTGGTCATAAGCCTAGGTCATACCTCTTCATCTCACTAAGATGAACTTTTTTTTGTACCTGTAGCTTCTCAACTGGAAAAAAGCAATGGTACATACATGTGCACTCACTGATTGTTCTAGAACACTGCCAGGGTCTCTTCCTTGCTGATGAATTATAGCCACTATGAACAAAGTCGCCTAAATCCTGAGTACTGAGGGTTCTTGAAGGCAGGTGACAAAATGCAGTCAGAGGACATGTTGTTGAAGGTCTCTGAGCAGGGGAGGTTGGGTCCATATGCTCCCTGAGCAGTAAAAAACAATAAATGGGACAGACAACTCCCTATGCCCTGGGGGATGGATGGATGCTCCTCTCCCTTTCCAGAAGCAGTACTCTGGCCAGTGTGGCTCCTAGTGACCTGGAGGTCCACAGAAATGGTGTAAAACACACATCATTTTCCCATTCCTCTTGCCCTCAACCCTGGGAAATGTCTTTGGGAAGTTTCCAACAGAGTCCAGAGCAGGACTTAGTGTAGCATTGAGGAGAACAGCCATGTCCAGACCATATGACCCTCTACTGTGAACTTATATGCCTGCCCTAATAAATAACATGTTCTACAGAGATACAGCAAGTTGACAAGACCATGATGGGGCAGAGAATCACGTCAGGTCAGCATGAAGAAGCTTGACACCTGGGAAGCTTCCTCACTAGGCAAGGAATAGTGACTGCAGTATGCCAATGTCACCTCATGAGTTAAATACCACTTCTGGAATAGACTAGTAGCCTTCAAATATTTATACTACATTTTACTAACCTCAAAAAATGAATAAAACAACATACTGAGAATACACCTCTTTATTGCAGAATCAATTGCAGGGAAGGAAAGGTTGTCATGGCCAGTATGGGTGGCCAAGACATTAGGGGCACGGGCAGGATACAGGACATCAGGCTTCCCAACAGAAATGGCACTCAGGTGCCTCTTCAAAATCTTCAGGGCTTGTTTTTGTGGGAAGCAGGTGGTGCATCTGAAAACATTGACATTCCATTTCTCCGGAAAATGTCTCTCCTGTCCCGAAACCAATCCTACAACCAGAAGAAAGCGTTGCTTTAGTATAGAGAACTATATCATGACTGAAGAATATATTCTGCATTGTTATATCCTGGGTCTATTTTACTAACATTTTAGAAACTGTGTTACCCATTTCTGGCCCTGGTGTATGCCAGCAAGGCATGTGTTCTAGCTCTGAGATACTCCCCTAGTTATGCACCAATTTTTTGATTGCCCAGAAACTATTGGTTTATTCGTCTAACACCAAGAAGAGTTGAAGACATACCTCAAGTGTATACTGATTGTTTAGAATGCTGCTAGCAAGACATTCCATTCTCATTGAAATAATAAAACCAGCCCCAACAATCACATGAGGACATACAATGCCACAACCAGTCCTAAGCCATGGAACAGACACAGAATATAGATTCTTCTTTCCATCAACTGATATTTTTGATGCATTTTTTCAGGAAAGGATACAGATGTAGCTCATGGGTTTTTTTTCTGGTCTTTGCTCTGGAAAAATTTTAAAAAGAGTTCTCTGGAACACTGGGGAATTATATAAATGTCTGCCTGAGGCAGTCTGTCAAAGGCTCCACCATGTTACCCTTCTGTGAGTATCCAGAATTCACATTTTTCTGAGACAAAGGGCACTTCTTCCTGGTCCAAGCTTCCTTCCTAGTCTGTCAGCCTACTGACTATAGGAGGTTTCCGTTGTGTGCACATGGTCTGCAAAGTCTGAAAGTGACTGTAATGGTTATCAGAGTATATACATATGTAAACTACAAAAGACAGGAACATGTAATATGCGTACTTTGTGGTCTCTGGGTCCCAGTGTTTGTTCAGAACTAAGCTAGGCATCTGAAATATCCAGGCCAGAGCATAGAGAGGTATGATAAAAAGTTTCCAGAGGCATGCAGAGAGTGAAAGTGTGGAAAGTGGGCAAGATCATAGTCTCTTCACTTAAGTGAGCCATGTGGGCTGCACAGCCATTAGAATGTCACAGGGAACACACTATGTCCACCCAGGGACAGACAAAGCACTTTGGCATCTTCAGGTGTCCAGGTTGGCATTCCATGCCTGAGAAAATGGAGGTCCTGGGGCATCTTGATCCTTCCTAGCCTGACTGTGTATGTCTCTGGCATGCCTGGGATGAAACTTTAGAGTTCTACTCTTCAGCTAGCCTTCTTTGCTATACAACATCACAAGATGTGAAGCATTTCCAATATATATATATACACATACATACATATATTTACATACATATTCATGTATATATACATATTCATATACATGTATATTTACATATACACAATACATACATTTATACATACATACATACATATATTTTTTTAGAATACTGACCATAATATAGTTTTCTGGCACCTCCATCAATCTTGCAAGATTCTTCCTGAAATAAAATGATTCCAACATTTAGTCATTGTGGTATAGATGAAATACATGTATAACAAATGTCCTATTTGCTTTTTCAATATTTGGGTGTAGGCACGTGTGCTAACTCATGTGTACATACACATATACTATCCTGCAAACCTACTTTAAGACTTGCCTTAGCAACAGATTTCTTTCAGGGACCAAAATTAAGGGTAATCTTCCAAACACAGGTACCTTGTCTATGTACTTAGAATGCCAAACTTAAAAATAGAGAATCCACAATGAAAAGTGTTGGCAAAATTTTAATTTGAAGTGAAATACCTCCTGCACTATCCCAGGCACACTTTAGACTTCTCACTCATAATTACAGAAACTCATTTAGAACAGGCATTGGTCATATCACTTAAAAGGACAACAAAATACAATCTTTCCCTGTTTGTATAGACCCTATCTGCCTACTCTGGAATCCAACTTGTGGTGGAGGGTCCAGAGAGGATGGATATACTTCTAGAGAATATTGGGTTCCAGGGAGCACCAAAGGCTACTCTGGAACAGAATTCATTGCCTAAAAAGCAGACACTTAGCAGGGCATTCTGCTTACCTTGTGAGCAAGCTTGGGAAGGGATTCACTTGGAAAAAATTCTCCAGATCCTGCAGCTGAGAATGTGTGAATCTGGGGCGGTGGTAATGCACAATCATCATGGCTCCTGCATGCAGCATCCTGCTGCCCTCAGGCATCACTGCCTCTTGTGGAGGCTGCTGCTGAGCATTGCCATCACGGTTCCTGTTGTTCATAGGGCCAGAACTACCTTGGCTGGCCTCTTCTCCTCCAATTTCTTCTGGTTTGTTCTCTGCTTCCTCTACTGCTCCTGATGCTCGGTGAACAACACTGACCTGAGGAAGCTCTTCTTGAGCAGGCTTGTCTTGAGAAGGGTCACCCAGAGAAGGTTTACCCTGATCAAGCTCATCCTGAGAAGGCTTGGTCTCAACCATCCCTTTATTGTCTTCTTCTTCTATATCCTTCAAGACCTTTGAATTCCTACCTGCAAGAGAGGAAAACACAAAGATAACGATTTGAGCACAGTGGCTCAGGGATCATTAGAGGGTCAGGAGAGGGCCCACAGAGGGCCCCGGGTAACCAAAGCGCTTGTTCGCTGGCCATTCCCCAAGATTTGCATTTTGGACTTCACCAAAGTCTGTCTAGTGATAACCAAATTACTGACCATTCTGTTGTTTTTGGTCCTTATCATGGCCAAGAACCAGCATGATGGTGCTGGGGGGGTTACCTTGCTTAGAGTCCATACTGGGAATCTGAGAATCAGAGTTGAGATCTGAAGCTTCCAAGAGAGCGTTCTCACAGTCCAGACAACAAACAGTTCTGATTCTTACCGGAACTCTTGCCTTCTGGGGCCTCAACCAAATTACAGTGTGTCCAATCACACACTCTGATCTGCACAGACTCAGTAACTGTGGGGTTGTCCTCTGAGACACCTAGGCGGAAGCACTTTAGACTACAAAGACCAGGTAGTACTTTAAAAATGCAGGAACTGTGTTTAGTGTGGCTGCAAAGCCTATTGCTTCAAGCTCCCGTTTATCTGCCATCTCTAGCTTTAGGGACTGTTTGAATTTAGACACAGACAGTAACACAAAGATCTTCTCTAGCTCAAGAGGCCCTTGAAAACAGTTACATAGTTTAATAAATTATGCAAATGTTTTTCAAGCAAAATGACAAAGATATTTTAATAAGTTGGTACTAATTAGACTCTACCATTAATGCCCCACATAGGGCATTACCCAGGTTTATTCAGGCTTTTCTGCCACTATCTGGGTTGTACTGCCTTGCAGAGCCCTGTGTTGTGACAAATACTTGGGAAAGCCAGGACAAGACTATCCAGAGAGACTGATACCAACAGAACTGTATTTTACCAGGATATACAAGGTCATTGTAATGGGATTTGTCTCTACTTACTTGTCCTTGACCCAAGTACTCAGGGTGACCCAAAGACATCAGCTGGCATCAAAGATGGACCTTGGACACTGGCTCCAAATATGTCTCACAGCTGTGAAGGAGAACGACAGGAGGAGTAACAAATACTGGATGCAAGCTCTATCAAGAAACATGGCAGGGAAACTGAGGAAAAGTTAGAGAGCAGGTGACATCCCACAAAGTTAAGAAAGCCACTGAGCTCTGTCATTTAGTCATTTTTATTCTTACTTTATTCTTGGACCATGGCAGAATCTGGACAGTGGCTGAGGTAATTGTTAGTGAATCAGTTCATTCTCTTAGATAGCATAGTCTTAGACACTAGAGGGCCCATGGTCCACATGGTCTGGCTCACATCAAGGAGATGACCACGCTTGGTTCACCAGTTGTTACTCTAGTTGTGAGTTACTCAACCCTTCCTCCCATCATGGGTCCCTCTTTCTTTCCCTGAGACTTACTTTTTTGTTGACCTTGACTGTCTAATAGACATTATCTAATGGGTGGGCTTGCACCCTCTGACATTTCAGCGATCCTGGTGGCTTTTAGTTATGCTCAGATCTCTTTCTTCTCACAGTTACCAAGAAGCAGCTGCAACTGTCCTTAATTTTCCCCTTGTTTCCAACGTCCTTGTGAAAGGCTTCCCATAAACACCAAAACAAAGGCTTTCTTAGGTGCAGGCTTCACATAGAATCAAAAGAAGCTGTTGTACAAGCTAGGCTATCTTAGGAAACAATAGCACCATGTGTGCTTTCCCGAAGGACACGATGGCCTGACTGTTTCTGGACACTAAGGAGGAGCCCAGTCCTTATCAGTGTGAGACAGTTTGCCCGTCCTGCTGAACTGTAGAAATTCTTTGTTTCTCATCTTCAGTGTTCCTGGCTGGGCTGTAACAAACCAACCCATCTTTGAGCTTTAGCATCATTCTGATATAGGTGAGGAACTTGCAAATTTGAACATAGGTGCTTTTTCCTCACTAAGGACAGAGACCTAGCTCCTGCACCAGGGCCAGCCCTGCCTCTGAAACAGATTCTCAAGACTCTGTTCCCAGAGATGAGGAGAAGCCTGTGAGAGATCATGCATGTGGGTTCAAATCTTTTTATTTTCTCTCATTTCTGCAGAGTTCACAGGACAGTGGGTATTTTTTTATATCTGGATGTTTTATCTCAGATCTTAGCAAAAGAGTGATGTAGAAGGATTTTGCTGACTGATGGTAGACTCAGCATCCTAAAAGATGAATGCTTGATGTCTAACCCAGAGGGGATATGAAGTGGATGGGAGTACTTAACACAGGTAAACACCCAAATCTGCTATGCCCTAAGCTGTTATCTATGCAAGTCTGGAAACTAGCAGTCTCCCTGCCTTTACCCTTGATAATCTTGGCACTCTTGTCCCAGTATTATACCCAGGAAAAGATCCTATTCTGTCATCTCCTTAGAAAGTGTGCTAATTCCCTCCTCCTACCCAGCTTCCCAATCCTACATATCATTGCCATTACAGGAAACCTGTTCAAATGAACAACTTTTGCAGTAGAATATGAGAGGTCCAGGAACCCAATTGAACTGTGTGGGATTTTTTAAAGTTGTCTTCTTTGGCTAACTCTTCAAGATAGTAATGCATTCATGAAATCTAGTGGCTCCTTCTTGTTTGAATATCTGCTAAGTGCATTAAATTAACGTGTTCTCTAATGTTGTGCCTCTTTAATATTGTTCCTCAGCTTTTGGTGACCCACAACCATTTTTGTTGCTACTCTGTAACTGTAATTTTGCAACTGATATGAGTCATAATATAATATCTTGTTTTAAATAATTTTAGTAAAAGTTGGCAGACACACAAAGTGTCATCACTCACAGTTGAGAAACACTGCTTTTAAGAAAAGTGATTGTGGAGTTTCTATAATATTTTCCCATCTGACTTTGCTCATCAAAGTTACTAGAGGGGAAAGCTGCCTAACCATAGGTTTTATTGATGGATGAATGTGTCAGCATGTACATGTCCACACACAGGTACATTCACATATTAACATGGTGTAACATCTGTAGCCAAAGATCTAACATCCCATCGGCCACTTCCCTGGAAAGAAGATAATTTTCACAATGTAAGGGCAATTCCAGATCATATAAAGCACAAAGGGAAGATGGTCCAAAACATTTCACAAACCTAGTTATAGCCAGAGAGAGAAACGCAAATAAATTGTAAGTCTGTTTTATTGAAGAGTTTAAAAACCAAAAAACAAAGATAAAAGACTGGAATGGATGCCTAAAACCAAATATAGTGTTATGTTTACATTAAAAGCATTAGGACAAATCACATTAGCAATTTTAGAAGCAATTCATCAGCTTCAAGAAGAAATATCACTGACAGGTAGTGAATTGTTTGATGAGCTTTTATCTGCATATGACATATTATTCCTAGATGTGGGCCATCATCCACAACATTGTGCTCAGCATCATTAGGGACAGGAGACATTCCTGTGACCCAGCTGTGTTCAAGTTGGCCCTCCTATGAGGCCTTTATGATTCATAGGACAGGAAACAGTGACCCCTGCACTGTCCACTTGTCGCAGCTCTCTATGGCATTTTTTATTCTCTGCTTAGCACTCCATGACTGCCATCAAGTGATAGACATGTCTTGGACATGAAATTCAGAGGTGGCCTTTATATCTTTAGAGCCATTTCTCTCTCTCTCTCTCTCTCTCTCTCTCTCTCTCTCTCTCTCTCTCTCTCTCTTTCTCTCTCTGTGTGGGTGTGTGTTTCTGTCTCTGTCTCCCTCTGTCTCTCTCTCTCCCTCTCTGTTTCTGTCTCTCTGTCTCTCTGTCTCTCTGTCTCTCTGTCTCTCTCTCTCTCTCTCTCTCTCTCTCTGTGTGTGTGTGTGTGTGTGTGTGTGTGTGTGTGTGTGTGTGTATGTACTGGTGTATTCCATATGATGGAATAATAAAGGGATGACCTCTCTGAACCAGGAAAAAGAGTGCAAGCCTGGGATTTTCCCTTTCAATCTTTCCATCAGCCCCATCACATTGAAGTGTTCTTGCTTAACCCCTCTGGCATGCTGTATCCCAGAACCAGGCCCTGGAGCATTCTTACCTAATCCTTCTGACTTCCTGTATCCAGGACATAGGTCAGTCCCTGGTCACAGGGCTCGTCCTACAGAGACTCATTAAGGATACTTCCTGCTTATTTGTGAGAGACACATAGTTGAGAGAGACACGGGTTTATATATAGAGAAATCTGGACTGAGACCTGGGTAGGTACACATATAGAAGAATTATATAATTAAAAAGAAAAGAGTGGGGTGGATGTAATGATCCTAAAGGAGGGCTTTCAGGGTGTGTCAGATTGACACAGCAGAGGTATGAGCCAAGAGTTTCTAGAGACAATCAGTACCCAAGTGCCTGTGGAAAGGAGTCATGGCTTGGGAGATAGGTATATAAATTATGAGTCCCAAGAGGGAGACTGTAGCTGGAGGTATTCATTAAGACCCAAGAAAAAGCCTGCTGAATAGTCAGAAGACAATGCAGGAGGATGAGGACATGACATAAGCATGCCTGACAGTCTGACAGTGAATCAGTACAGGACTGAGGCAGGCTGCACTACCATTGCAGTGATTTCTACAGTTAGGACATGCTGACCAACCAGAGTCCAGTGTACAGAAAGCTGAGTCCTTTTATAATCTCCAGTATTGTATCCTTATGATATGTTTTAATCCCTTACCCACTCTGTCCTCCAAATGCAGACCTGCCTGTGAGCTGGAAATGGGGCTATGTGTCTACTGATCCTTTTATCTCAAGGACCCCATTGGATGCATACCATTGTGGACCCTGAACATACTGCCTTGGTCTCTGAGAGTTTATATGTGAATTAATCATTTTGATTCAGTGGCCTTGTTTTCCTGGTGTCCTCCACCCTCTCTGGCTCTTGTACTGTTTCTGCCTCCTCTTCTGCAGAGTTCCGTGAGTCCTGAGAGAAGGAGTTGATAGAGACATTCCATTTAAGGCTGTATGTTCCAAGGTCTCTCAGACCCCACATACTGTCTAACTGTGAGTCTCTGAATTTGTTCCCATCTATTGCAGGAGGAAACCTCTTTTATTGTGGCTGAGCAAGATGCTGGTCTATGAGTATAACCTAATGTCCTTATGAATTGTTTTATTGCCACACGGCTTTTAGAACAGTAGTATTTGCTTTTCTTCTAAGTCTCTAGACTATCTAGTATCTGGTTATTGGTCACTAATGAAGCCTTGTTTTTGTGTTCCATCTCATGAAATGAGCCTTCAGTCAAATTATATATTGATTGCCTAATTATACAAGCTTTGTGGGAATAACCTTGAATTCAGTACCACAGCAGAAGTCTGTTGGGACAGAACACTGTTAACTTAGTGCAGTGATATTCAGTTTAGGTAGGTCCCAGTCCCCTCAAGTATCAATACTGAGTTTTGTGTTTTTGTATACAGAATGAGCTTCAAGATGTGTGTTCATGAACCAGGAATAAACTCTAGTCTTACTACAAAAGTCTCCACAGACAGCTCATGCCACCAAACCCTTTTTTATTATTATCTAATGGTAGCAACACATGCTCACAGCATACAGAAAGAACATCCCATAGCAGTTAGGTAACCAAGACCCAGATAGACAAATATGGTATGAATTCACTTATATGTGAACAATAGTCACTAAGTCAATGATAAGCAAGATACAATCTGTAGAATCAGAGTTTAAGTACAGAGTAAGTGACTAAGGGAACAGATAGATATCCATAGAAAATGGAACTAATATAGATAGTAATGGATGTTGGGACTGGAATAGAAGGACCAAGTGGGGAGCAAAGGAGAGAGAAGAGGGGATGAGGGAGGGAATATTGAGAGACAGCTAAATACTAAGGCCCATTTCAGTGGTAGGATGGGGAGTTAATTCTGCAAAATCTTTCTAAACATGTACATTCCTAAAGAGAATTTAAATGAAATTATCCAATGATAGGGGAGACAGAACTTCAAATGGTCATATCTCTTGTCACCAAATGAAGTTTCCTATAGCAGGAATGGATTTCATATAATTGAGTTTTTGCCCAAGCGGCTCATGTGGGGATCCCAAACAATCCATGGTGTTTACCAAGATTATAAATTGCTTTCACAAGCTGATGGCAAGATCCACTGTAGAAGACAATACCTACACAACTCATTTGTCATAAGGAAGTTGGACTGGGGCCTACATAGAGCAATTAAGTTAGTCTCCAGGGAGAAACTTTATTTTTTTTTAAAAAAAAAAGTTATCTTCAAATTACATTCTGTGGATGATTCAGCCCATTCACAGAGACAGAGAAACTCAGTCTTTTTTATCTTGGAACAAGCAGGATTTGCTCTCTAAGCATCTGGCCGCCAAGGTCATTTCTCCAAGTCAGTTTCACAAACATTGTATTCTTCTGTTAAGACAAAAGGGCTTTAGTGAATAGGCAGCGTGTTCATAAAAGCAAAGCTTCAGCAAACTTAAGCTTTCAGCAGGTCTAAAATATATAACTTTATTTCCTTTACTCTATTGTAAAAGGTTCTTGCCCGGACTTTCTTGGACTGGACCAGAGCAGATGTTTAGTCTCCTGCTTGGCCCCACTTTGCCTCAAATAATCACACACAGATTTATATTATTTTTACACTGATTGACCTAGGACCCAGACATATAATTTGCTAACATCTACATGTGAACTCAACCCATCTTGTTCAGCCTCGCAGCTTGGTACCTTTTCTCATAGAAGTATTTCAGATGCTTTTTATTCCGTGTCTGCTGCCATCTCCTCGTCATGTCTGTGGTGGCTCTCTCTGGTGACTCTGCCTGGAAACTGTCTCTGTTCTTTCTGTACTCAGAGTTTTCCTAGCCTGGTAGCCATGCTCATACTTCCTGTTTGCCTTTGGACAATCTGCTTTTTATTAAATGCATAGGCAGGACAAATATTTACCTAATCAGCATAATCCCACTACATTACTCCCTATCATGTTTTAGTGAAACCTGTGAGTGTGTTCTAGGCCTTGAAGTGATGTTTGTTACAGAGCCTCTCAACTTCATTGCTTGTTTTCATGTAATTGAATGTTGTCTGAGTAAGTTTATAATGAAAATTCATCTTAATCATTTATAGTTTATGATAAGCCTTGTCAATATTTCTGTTCCTCTTCACTGTCACCCTTCTGTCTTTGTAATGATATGTACAAAAATGTGTGTGGGAACCCAGAACGGTTGTGACTGCTTTTAATTCCAGTAGGAGAGAGAGTGAAGCAGGTAGATTTTGGTGAGTTAGAGGTCTGCCTGGTCTATATAGAGAGTTCCAGGCCAGCTAGTGCTATATACTTACACAACATTCATACCTCCTCCCCACCACTCAAACTAAGTCAAGAGTGCCTGTCACACATAGTAGACAAAAAATTAATGACACTATCAAAAGATCCTGTCAATTTCTCTAAGGCTAAGGTGACATGTAATGACGAGGGTTCAGAACAAAGGCAGAGGTTGATCTTGAAATATTGTTGAGTAAAGGAGCTAGTTTGGAGTGTAACTGGCCTCAGGTGGACACATTTATC
>PVIH01017783.1:0-40683 GCA_004025045.1 Sigmodon hispidus | reverse complement strand
CTGTGAGTTCAAGGCCAGCCCTGTCTATAGTGAGTTCCATGGCAGCCAGGGCTACACAGAGAAACCCTGTCTAAAAAGAAAAAAACAAAACAAAAAAACCCTCACCAAATTTGAATGCCATGTTGGATTACAGCTGCTCACCCTGAACTGTGTTAAAAACAAACTGCAACTCTTATTGTTTAACTCCATCAGCTGAAACGATCCTTTTAAAGGAAGGTAGAAAATAAGTTCCTGTGCTGACTTAGGACCATATTACTCTTAGGAAAAGGAGGAGCAACCAACCAATCAGAGTTTTTGCATTATTGCTAAAACCTTCTCTTTCACATCTACATCATGATGATGCACTAAAGCTCTCATTTTCTGGGCACAATCTTCTCCGTACAACAGGGAAAACAATGACCCTTTAGCAAAGGGAGGCTGAGCAGCTAAGAAGCCTTCTACTTTGAGGCAATTGTTTATATTCTGAAACAATGTTAGTGCCCGAAGAAGAATCTCATTTGCTATTTGGCCATCATAAAGGGAAAGAAATGAAGAATCCACCTGAAAGAGGAAATACTGAGAGTCATTTTTGTATTTTCAAATGTATCAACTAGTTTAAAAGTCTGACCACAGGCAAGCAACCCCAACTGCTAACTTACTTACACCTATGCAATTTTTACCTCCACGTTACAAATGAAAATGAGGTTTGGTAAGATTTCTTTGCAGCCCTAGAGTATAGACACTTGGAAAAACAACTATTAGGATCTATTCAGTTTTTGTCAGAACTCATCAGTTCAGCCAGTATTACTGCTCATACACAGTATGAGAACACGGCTGAGAGGGTGGCCCCATGTTTACAGGTGAGGACTCCCGTCCACCTATGTGCCACTTTGCCTTGCTTCAGAACATGGGGAGTTTTCAACCATCTTGCTTGTTACATGTTTGTGACTCCCACAAGCACATACAAGTGATTCAACACTGTTGTTTCAGCAAATTCTGAGGTCCATATGCATATAACAACCAAATTTAAAAATGCAATGATGCTGTATACTGCCCAACAGAGCAGAGATAGAAAATTCACTGTTGAGACAGATTTTTTAAAGATGGTTTTAAAAAGCAAAATATGCTTGTTTCAACTTCATATATAGGAGGAATAATAAGCCAAGACATTAGTTCTGCTCTTTAGAGATAATCCCTGTGAATGTTTTTGGGCAGACCTTCCTAGATCTATTTGTCAAAATCTATGTATGTGTGCATTTACAGAGCAGGTAGATGATGTACTTACTTGGGCACTCAGCAGTCCTTCTGTCATGGCTGGATTCTCAGACAAATTCAAAAGCAGCTTTAGAACCTGAACCTGCCGGTACAAGGCTGGGTTTACTGATCATCGAGCATGACCCTCTATCCTAGGTCTCCCTCTCACACTCCACCACACTATAAACTCCAGGCTGCACTTTGAGCCTGCCTCCAATTTTCCAGTGGAGTCTCTGCTCAGTTCCTCTACTCTGGGCACCACATTCAGAGCAGCTATCATGATCAGTGACATCTACACTTCATTTCTGTTTCAGCTGCTGAGGGGGCAGGAAAAACTCAGCAAATGTCTTCCAATACTGTAAGTCTGCTATGTGTTCAATCACATTCCCCATCCATGTTTGTGCTTGTGTATACACATGCTCAATGTATGTGCATAAGAAGGCTGGAGACTGAGATCAGTGTTACATCACATTCCCCACCCATGTTTGTGCTTGTGTATACACATGCTCAATGTATGTGCATAAAAAGGCCAGAGGCTGAGATCAGTGGTCACCTTAGACATTGAGACAGGCCCTCACTTGAACCCATTGAGCTAGTCTAGTCAGCTTGTTCCTGGGATCCCATCTCACACCCCTGTGCTGGGATTACAGGCAGGCCACCCACCCGAATTTACATGGGTATGGGGATCTGAACACTTTAACCATGGAAACATTCCCCCAGCTGTTAAGTGACTCTCCTGGTAAGGAGAATCTGATCTTTGAACAACAAAAATCTCTTAAAGCTTAGTTTCTTATGAAAGTTATCAAAATTCTGTAAGTCTGGTCATCATGACTAAACACAAGGTTACTATGAATCTTGGAGATTATCTTTTTAAAATGTGAAAAATGTTTTATAATCATTTAAATGGGGAGGGATATTAAAGTGATTTAATAACAAGTTAAAATGCTAACATTCTTATTGTTTCTGAAAAATCAGTAATTAAATAGAATGTCTTAAAATGTCTAGACTTATTTTATATGTTTATGTGTATAAACATTTTTGCCCGTATGTGTGTATATGTACCAGGTGTGTGTGGTGCCTGCAGAGGTCAGGAAAAGGCACCAGAGCCTCTGGAACAAGAATTACCAGTGGTTATGTGGGTGCCTAGAACCAAACTTGGGTCTTTTGCAAGAGCAACACATGCTCTTAAGTGCTGAGCCATCTCTCCAGCCCCAGAACATCTCTTTAAAAAACATGAAGCTACACTTTCTACGAGAGTTGAAATTAAAGTGAGGAGAAGGAAGAGGGTATTGAAGCCGAGAAAAAAGAACTCAGTTTTTACTAGATCCAGGAAGGAACCTGGATGAGCATTTTTATAACTTATTAAACAGGCAACAGATAAATTCAGAGGGAGAGGGTGATGGGGAACAAACCTGAGTTCCTTGGGCTAGGAAAACACTACCCTGCCAAGGTCTACCTTAGCTTCAGAACTTTTCCAAATACGGGAAAATAAAGAAAAAGGAAGTTTTCACATCATAGGGTATGTTTACAATTCCTTTGGTCACATATGAACCTACTTATTAAGGAGAAAGTGATAAAAACTTTGCTTGACCTCATTCTTATCATCTTTTAAATTTTTACTGGGTATGGAGGTGCATGTGTTTAGGCATAGCACTTGGAAGGCAGAGGCAGGTGAATCTGCTTCCCGTTTTGAGGCCAACCTGGTTTACAGAACAAGTTCCAGGCCAGCAGGGAGACACAGTAGAAAGAAACCCCGTCTCTAAACCTCCCCCTTCCCAACCTCAAATTAAAAATTTGTAAAATTAATACATGGTCATAATCAAATGTCAAACAGTATACTGAAAACAGAAGCCAGTGCTAGCAGCCCATCCTGCCCCAAAGTGGGGATCACTGCTGCCTGTTTATGAGGGATCATGCTTTTCAGACTGGCATTTTTTGTTATTGTTGTTTGTTTTAAAGGAAATGACAGACTGTTAAAGGTAAGAAAGCAAGAATGACTTCTAACCCTTTAGTGTACTCTGAGAGCTACTGTGAGATCTCAACTGGCCTGAAACTTTTGGCAACCGATTACAGGTTTAAGGAACAAAGTGCCTGGCTGACTGTCAATGAAACCTGGAGCAGGGCGACATGAACAAAGCTGTGCAATAGTGCCCAGGCTGTGGGAGTATACAGCAGGTGGCAGCTAGTGTCTGACAAGTCAACCCACCAGACGTGTAATTCCCTGATGGGGAGCCAGCCTCGCCTGGCAAAGCCCTGGGCTCACTGACTGTTAGTGACCAGCTGTTTTCTTTCTGAAGCTTTCTCAGGTGCCACTGCTCTGCCTCCCTAGTAAGAACAGCTGTGGGTTCGTTCCTTCCTACAGCCCGTTTGTAGTGTTTTACATCTTTGGGCACACTTATAAATGTGGATAGTCAGGAAAAATGATTTCTGTTTAAGCTATATAATTCTGATATGTAGAAATGATACCAGAATATTTTTCTTTACTGATACAGGAAAGTAACAGTTTCAGTCTCAAAGACAACTATTTTTAGAGTTCAGAACAAATTCAAACAGACTAAATAAACTGCTCCGGCAGAAAATATACAAAGACTAATTTCCAGGTGTTGCTTATTGCTAAATAAAGGCCAGGATATTTTGAGACATAGCCCCCTCCAACAGTTAACTTTCTGCATGTACTCTGACTGCTCAAGTACCCTACCTGCTACTGTTATTGTTGTGTCCTGAATTTCAATGT
The DNA here is from genome assembly GCA_004025045.1 of Sigmodon hispidus. Lineage (NCBI taxonomy): Eukaryota > Metazoa > Chordata > Mammalia > Rodentia > Cricetidae > Sigmodon > Sigmodon hispidus. The sequence goes on along the minus strand of PVIH01017783.1, from coordinate 36,716 downwards.
CATTCTCTGCTGAGAAAAAGTTATATGCTAGGCCAAGCATTTACACTGCTGGTCTTTGTAACCTTACTAGCTTGTGAAAAACTGTATGACTTTATGTGTTATAAGAATGGGTTGGGCCCTAAAAATGTAACATATAATTGTCCAGAGTGTGGCTGAGAAGCAGCAGCAGCAATGTAAGCAGCAGCAGTACGGATGAAGCTGTGCAGTTTGTGAATGAAGACTATGTATGCTGAGTGAGAGAAGAAGCCTAGAGAAGGTGGGAGACATGTGAGAGAAGGAATGAATCAGAGAGTGAGTGAGCAAAGAGTGAATGATGAAGAAGCACATGGGTGTGAGTGAGTGTGAGAAATAAAGCTGTGAGAAAGAGTTGCTGCTATGTATAGAAACTGCAAAGAGCTTTTTGGGGTATATCTTACACACTGAGAGTGTGTAAGAACAATATAAAGTGTTGCATGGTGAGAGAGCTATGTATATGAGATGTATAGCTATGGCTGTGTGGAGATACATAACTGTGTGGAGCCGAAAGAGTCAGAGACCATTTTTAAAATAAAGTAAAAGAGAAAGTTACTATCAGAAATTGTGCATGTTTCCTTATTTTACCAGTCAGTTAAATAGAGACTTATTCTTAATAACCCTCAGACAGGGGCTGGAGAGATGGCTCAGTGGTTAAGAGCACTGACTGTTCTTCCAGAGGACCTGAGTTCAATTCCCAGCATCTCCATGGCAGCTAACAACTGTCTGTAATTCCAAGATCTGACACCCTTACATAGTTATACATGCAGACAAAACATCAATTCACATAAAATAAAAATAAATTATTATTATTATTTTTTTTAAAAACAACCCTCAGATAAAAAAGTTTCTTATCCCTCATAACTCTGGGGCATTCCTTTTATTACCCTGGAGTGGATTGTGGGAGCTGGCCTCCCAGGTCTGAGTTACAAAGATCACCTTGAACCTATGAGATGAACTTGGATGAATTCTACCAAGACCCACTCATAAGCAACCAGAACAGTAAGAAATAGCTGGTAAGTATTTGAAATGTGACCTCACTGTCTTGTACGGGTTAGACACATTTATGGACTTCAGTTTAAAGTTCTGTTTTTCCCTTTCTTGTCACATGCACCACCTGGTGGTGATCCAGGATATTTAAGTTGTTGGCTCTCTTTTTTTTGTTGGTACAGATGACAACCACAGATCATAGAGGGCAGGAGGAGAGCCACCACTAACTAAGCAAGAGTCCCAAGTCACTCTGCTGGACACTGACCAAGGAGATATCCAGCCAGAATGGAAACACACAGATGAATGATTATGCAAAAATGCACTTTCAAGGTAGAGCTTTACACTCAGGTTTTATGAAGAAACAATGCCATAATGGTTGCCAGGTTCTCATCAAAATTCTAATGTTCTATCCTAGAAAAATTTTAGACAATGCAATGGAGAAATACAACAAAACAATGTGAATCATTTCTTTAAAAAGTTGTAGTTTTATCGACCAAATCTGAGAGACTTGCTTGGCTCTGAGCTAAGAGTCCCTCCTGGATTTTGGGTAAAGTAGCTGCAGAGGGACAGGTATTTTCCTATAGTAGTTCCGTTACAACAGAGAGGACTGCAAGTAACCTGGTGCTGTAGTGGTACTGCAAATAAGAGCGTTTACTCTTGTACTTAATATTGAATGCCTCGGTATGTCTTGGGCCATTACAACTAATCAATCTACATTCTATTAATTGCTTTTAAAAAAAACAACATAAAAGAATGCACTTTAATACAAGATTCACTCAGACTTTGAGGTATCTCCTGTGATTCTATCTGCCACCTCCTCCATTTTTAACACTGCATAATTGTGGTAAAGGAAGACTTCAACAAATAATAGCTGAACCCAAAAAACCAAACCAAACCAAAAAAGCCCAAAGAAACACTTTAAGAGGGCAATGGAGGGCTGGGGACACTGCAGTTCTAAAGTGAATGCCTGGGCTCCATCATCAGGACATATATCCAGCAAGGTAGTGCACTCCTGCAATCCCTGCACTCAGAAGGTAAAGACTGGATGAGAATCCAAGAACGTCCTCTCCTATACAATGAAACCAAGGCTAACCTAGGATACCCCTAGGAGGCCCCACTTCAAAAATAAATAAGGGCCATGAAAAGGCTCAGCAGATAAGGCACTTGTGCAATCCTGGGAACCTGAGTTCCAGCCCCCAGAAAACCAATCCCGGTTTCCCTCTGATTTCCATATAAGCTGCATGTCACACATCCACCATAAACACGCACACCCACCCACCCAGGGCTGGTGAGAGGCTCAGTCACTGGGATCCACATGCTGGCAGGAGAGAACGGACTCCTGAAAGCTGGATAAGTGCACTGTAACACACGGATTTCCTACAAACAAACAATACCTTCCACAGCTGTTCTCACTAGGGAGGCATAGCAGTACTCCCTTTCTACAGACAAGTGTGATGATGATGATGATGACGACAGACTGTGTGTGACCTGACATGAAAAGGGACACTAGGAGGGGGAAGGACAAGAGGCCAGGCAGGGTGAAGAAGGAAGCTGAGGAGCAGGAGTGTGGTAGTGTGGCAACATTCCACCCAGCTAAGTTTCCAATCTGTGAGAAAGAACTAAAGAAAATCTTAAAGCCAGGTGTGGTGGTGCAGACTTTTAATGCAGCACCAGGAAGGCAGAGAGACCACCTACCTGAGGTAAATGCCACAGCACATGATCACACACTCATTTTGCAATTCAATATTAGGAGACATAAGTAATATGCTTTCTTGGGCTTCTGTGAGTATTTTTCATAAACTTTGAGTGGACTCTCTTTTTCTTTTTGATACCAGGGTTTCTTTATGTGGCTCTGTCTGTTACAATTTGCTGTATAGATCAGGTTGGCCATGAGCTCACACAGATCCACTTGCCTGCTGAGATTAAAGGCATCATTATCCTTTTAGAGGGCCATCACAGTGTTAAAATAGATGGTCTGAAATTTCAATCTTTCTTTTTCCTCACTGGAACTCATTATGTACTCCGCTAGCCTCTGCATCCCAGAGTGTTGGGATTAAAGGTATGTGCTACCACACTGGAAACTCAGTCTTACTACTAAGTTTAATGCAACAGCTCTTCAGCCTGCAATACTGACTGCTGCACTCCCTACCTTGGTGCTTCCATTTCCAATAAGTAAAAGGTGGAACAGGCCGTCGATGTAGCTGCTAAGCAGGTGCTGGTAGTCATTGGTGACGGTCATGTTTGTGAGCAACCTCAGTCCAGCCAGCTGCACAGCAGAGTTCAAGGGATCTGCAAAAACATCCTCGCAGACTCGCTGGACATATACCTGAAGCAAGAGAGAGAGACTAAGCAACTCTGCAGAAACTTCCACTGAATGGCTACTTTTCTGAATGGTAGAGTAGAGCTCAGGATGAACTGGTTTTTCAGAAAAGAGGACATTTATGTCTGGCCCTCCAACTCTGGTGACTATTTCAGTTAAGCCGCCTTTGTTGTGCTGAGAATGAAAAGCAAGCAGAATAAAACTAAACTCAGCTCAAGATTGTTCTTATTTATGCAGATCTACGTATGTGAGCCTCCACATTACTGTGTACTTTCACTGGCAAAATGCAATGCAGCACTGCAAGCATTTGATTTCATGCATGAGTTTCCAGACTGAAAAATTATTACTAAATCTGATGCCATCAAGAACTGCAAACTAGTAAGAAAACGTTCCTGACTTGAAATTCTAAGAAATGATCAACTAACTACCCAATATACCTTTATTAACATTTGTGAGAAACTCCAAATGTATCCATGCTGCCATAGATGTGGCAATGTAACAATAAGGAAGCAGAGATCAAATTTTTAAGCTCTAAATTATACTTGTAAACCAACTGTTTCTCTTTGGTCACAATTTCAAGACCAACTTGTGCAACTGATGGCAAGGGTGGGCTCTACGGATGCTGTACTAGACAATCGACTCACACCAGTTGGCAAGGGTGGGCTCTACGGATGCTGTACTAGACAATCAACTCACACCAGTCGGCAAGGGTGGGCTCTACGGATGTTGTACTAGACAATCGACTCACACCAGTTGGCAAGGGTGGGCTCTACGGATGCTGTACTAGACAATTGACTCACACCAGTTGCTTCTCTTCATCCTTTACCCACTTTGCTGCAGGTTTTTTTCCTCACTGACTTTAGAGGGACTTCGTTAGACCAACAGCACCATCTTCATTCTGTAGCACAGAACAGTTTAAAAACACTGTGTTGCATCCACTTGGTTCCTTAGTCTACTGAGTCTCTGCTGGTGTGTGTTCCTGGATTCTGGCTTCATTTTTTTAGCATCCCTGAATTAAACTGAAACTCAACTACAAAAGCCCTGGGGATAGCTTTGCTTTAGTTTCTTTCTTTAAAGGTAGTTGTTGGTTAAAAAGCTAAAAAAATACCTTCTTAGTCTCATTAATCACTTTCTCTTTAGAATAGACAACTTACCTTTATCTTGACTTGATTTTCAACATTCACACTCAGGTTATTTAGTGCATTTAAAGCTTTTTCTTTAATACTCTGGTTCAGAGAGTTGATTTTGTTTCCAACGAGTGGGATACCACCCAACTCACGAATAATGGCCTAAGAGAGAGGAAATATGGAGCATAACTTCAATATGCAGCCCTTTTTCTGGATTCCATGCATCTAGAAATGCAACTAAAATTAATCACTTTAGAGAAATGCTGTTCTCATAAACACATCTTCCTGTTAGAAAATTGTATTTATGTGAATGTGTGCGTGTATGTGAATGTAGGGCAACCTTAGCTGTCATTCCTCAAAATACCATTCACTTTGTATTTAAAGACAGTTCTTCCATTGGCCAGGACTCAACAAGTATGGAGATGCAACATTCTGAAATATCTCATATTCTAAGATTGGAATTTTTGCTGGAACTTATAGCCAAAGTTACATAATAAACTTTGAAGTCAGTTAAGATTGCTGACCTATTGTGTATTCAAACTGTTTGTTTTACCTGCCTTTAAGAGACTAATGTAACTACCAACCTTGCCTTGGTTTTCATGCAATCAGCTTTCACACCCTACACTAATGCACAGCTACAATCTTATGTTACATACACTTTCCTTCCCCTGAGCCACAATAATGCATGTGCATCATTTGCTGAAAGCAGCAAACATAAAAGTTGAAGGTAACTATGGACATTGATTGAAAACAATGTGTATTATCTGGGTCAGTTGGGGCCAGTAACTTAATCCCTTGTAAAACTATGAAAGATTTCTGTGAAGTGGCCCATCCTTCCCCAGGTGATGTCTTTTATGCTGGCTGTGGTAGTCTAAATGCAAATGTCCCCCACAGGCCCACAGGGAGAGAGAGGCACTAGGAGGTGTGGCCTTGCTGAAGGAAGTGTGTCACTGGGGGTGGACTCTGAGTTTTCAGATGCTCAACCCAGGCCCAGTGTCACTGTCTTCCTGCTGTCTGCAGATCCAGATATAGAACTCTCAGCCACCTCTCCAGCTATTTGTCCTTTAAAAGAGCTGCTGTGGTCATGCTGTTTCTTCACAGCAATAGAAACAAACCCTAAGATGCTGTCCACTAAATAAAGAGTGAAGCCCTTTGTAGGCACAGCCAGTTACATCACACACACACACACAGATCCAGATTCATGTAACAGAAGACGAAACACAGGGCCCCTGAAGTAGAGCGGACTCATGCCTGGCTAAGTGACTCTAAGGGGTAGTAGGAATTGCTTTTCCTTATTTTCTTATGTGACACAGATGCATTACTCGTGATCCAATTAAAACATAAACTGAAATGTTGACTGCTTCTACTATTTACGGAAGCTCTTCTTTTTGTTGAATAGAAATGTGACATTAGTACTCAGCTTCTCAGAAATTACTTACTGTGCCATTATTTGGCTGTGATTTTCTGAAGGAAAAAAAAAGCAAATAACATTGTGGGCATAAGTGGCCATATGAGGATATGGAGATGAGAATTAAGTACCTGGAATCATAACTACTGTGTGTAAAAAGAGGAGACTTACTTGATTAACTGAGAAGGCTGCGTTATTGCCCAGGGTGACCAAAGCCTTTTCAGTGATTATAGGATCATCGGTTGACTCCAGCAGGTATAACAGTTTCTCAAGTTGCTCAGCATTTAAGACCTCATCATAGGACACTTCCGTTAAGTCTTCTGCATAAGAGGAAAACCATTTACAAGTCATTAAAAATCATCAATGGGGCTCCTTGTTTTTTTTAAAGCTCGGGGACAATTTTGAGAGAAAGCAGCAGGGTGAACGAGTTGGCATCTGCTGGCAGGAGGGAGATGGAGATGAGGAAAATGAGGCCATGGCTTCAAGAACACAGGTCAGTCATTTCAGCAATGGAGGCTTCCAAGAGGTACAGTGTGTGGGAAAGCATGCTTAGGCTTTTGGTCAGAGTCAAAAAGGATGAAGTTAAGCCTTTTCTGAGTGGGCAGCCCAAATGTCAGAGGTTCTATAGATGGCTGCCTGGTGTTGCTCATTTTAAGCACTTTACATGTTTTATATCACTTGAGTCTTAGGAAAAAGATACTATTATTATTCTAAATTTATGTAGGAAACAAAGGTTCATAGCTACCAAGAATTAACCACTGGTCACATACTCTATATCTATTAGTAAGGCATTTCATGCAAATAACGTAGACCCTAGATGCTGACAGTATTTTGTGTCCTACTTTAAATATTAGGTATACGATCTGAGGGGACATTTGCCTACAGAGCATTGGCTAATGATAGGATAGGTTTGTACTAAACCGATAACGGCAGGACTGACTATCCTTTAAAGACTCTATCAGGAGGGGGCTGGATAGATGGCTCAAAGGTTAAGAACACTGATTGTTCTTCCTGAGGTCCTGAGTTCAATTCCCAGCAACCACATACTATGATACATCAGATCCTCTGCCTTAAAAAAAAATTTCAGACAGTGGTGGCACATGCCTTTAATCCCAGCTCTCAGGAGGCAGAGGTAGGTGGATCACTGTGAGTTCAAGGCCAACCTGTTCTACATCTACAGAATGAGTTCCAGGACAGCCAAGGCTACACAGAGAAACCCTGTCTTGAAAAACCAAAAACCAAACAAACAACAAAAAACATTATTTTATAGAAGTGTTTGACAGAAAAAGAGACAACAATCCAGGCTTTGTAAGGGCAAATGCTCATCTTCCAACACTGTTTAAACTGTGACAAGAGGGAAAGGCGCTTCCTGTACAATCTCTTACAGCATTTCCTGGGGGAAATGGAAATCTGGGATATAAATCCATGGTTGGTCCTGGCACTTCATGTGAATGCCAATTTTGAAAAGTAAATGCCAAAGTTGTACAACCCAAATATGTTTTTCTACCTGCCTATAAAGGTGCCTTATTTTCCCTTTAGGAAAAGGCAATTATCTCCCATCGATAACTGCCTAGACTCTGAGTGAATTTGAGATGAATTATGTGTAGAAAATCGTATGGTCAAGTCCATTATTTTGCATATGCCTAGCCACACAGGGGTGAGAATTCTGTCTTTGGAATGGCATTAGCTAATTACATGTAATGGTGTCGTAAAATATTTCTAATGATTACCCAATTTAAAAAATCGTGTTTCTCTACCAATGAGGAATACAAGTTTTTGGTTGGCAGATTTTATTTCAAATTGTTTCCCAACAGCTTTTACGATCTAAACAATCCCTTTAGAATGTGCAGCAAATTGTTGGACCTCTAATGTCCCAATTACCATAGTACTGAACCTACAAGCCTTGTCTGCCAGAAGGATGTAGCTCCTGTAAGCTGAGGTTATTTCTAACACACACTCCCGAGTTGCAGGATGCCTCTGATGGTTTCAGGGTACCTCCCCTGGACAGGTGCTGGCAGAGTCGCACCTTAGCAGATCCCTTCACACAACTACGTGCAAAGTTTCAACCTGGGCTCGAGGCCCCGCAGTAACCCTCTCGCAGTTGGGGGCATCTCTTTAGTAACACAAAGACCCAAGACAAACTTTTAATAATCAGGCAATCTACAAGGCTTGGAGAAACCTTAGTTCTCGGCCATGAAGCCACAGGAAGCAAGAGAAAACCTCGGGCAATTTTTTTCAGCCCTTATTTCAAACAAAGAAGTGCGGGCAGGATAACGGCTCAAGACCCACCCAAGGCAACCTAGGCTTCCAGACTCGTCAACCTCCAGCCTTCCTCCACGCCCTACTCCATATTCTCCCAGTCAGACCTAGTTTTACAGTGACAAAGAGTCGCGAGTGCCTAAGGCATCACCGGCCCGGCCCAGCCCGGAGTGGTTCTGGGACCCCGAGCCTGTCGCATCGCCTCACCTGCGGACCGCGAGGGGCGTAGCCGGCGTCTGCCTCGCCGCGGGCCCCGAGTCAGCCGGTAGATGCAGTAGCAGGCACCTGCGCCGAGAACCAGCCCCGCCGCCACCCAGCCCACCTCCCGCACGCCGCCCATGCTGCTGCAGCCGAGCCGCAGGGATCCGGGAAGCCAGGACCACACGCAGGTGCAGCTGGGCCAGAACCAGCTCGGGCCCACAGAACGGAAATGGGGCTAAGCTCCGCCTCCCGGAAGCCGCCCTGCTACAATCGGAAGCCGTCCCACCCGGCGCTGCGGAAGGGATGCCCGCCCCAGAGTGTCCCGCCTCTAGCCCCGCCCCCGCCCTTCAGGCTCCGCCCCGTGGTTGCCGGGCAACGCCGCGACGCCGCGGCCTCGGCAGCATCGACCCGGATAGCCTGCTGCGAGAGCAGTTTCCCTGACAAGCCCGTCACTATGTCTTCCCTACGGAGTGCCACCCCCAAACTGAGGAACTACTTCAGAGACAACTACATTCCTCAAATCTGTGAGGTACTGGAGCCACGTGGCCGCACACACACGGAGGATGCAGGGAAATACCGGGAGGAAGGAGCGAGATGGGAGAGAAGGTTAGAGAAGACTGAAGAAGGGTAATGATGGCTAAAGCAGGGCTGGGTGTGAGAAAGAAAGGCAAGGGAAAAGTGGCATTCTCCAGGGAGAAGGAGCACAGGGCCCTGATGAGGACTCCATGCGTCGTCAGCTTGTAAGGTTTAGACAAGATTCGGAACAAGGGAAGAAGCGTCAGACCCAGAGAGGGTAAGAAAGAGAGCATGCTATTGTGAAGAGCATCTTGAGCAAGAAGTGGGCGGGCATGAGCCCAAAGCAAGAGACCTCAGGGCTCTGTGGGCAAGAATCGCCTCTTCCCGCTTTTAGCAGGAAGGAAGCGTTGGACACAGCTTCACACTACACCTTTTTAGAGATCGACACCCAGGCAAAACCTGGGGTTTTGGTTTCAACAAAGAATGAGTTTCAGGGCGAATCTGTATGAAGCAAAACTGCATTTATTTAAAGCAGAAACAAAGGTGCTGCAATAGAGTAAAACACCCGATTGGACAGCTGTGAGCTTCGGAAGGGACAGTCGAGTATATATGTCTTTATAATGGGGTTATTAGTATTATTATTTTCTTGTGGCTTTCAAAGTTACATCTTTAAGTGTTGGTAACCACTTTCCCTACCTTTTTCTAACATTACCCAAAGAGTGTAGTTTGTAACAATGCTAGATTAAAAGTTTTCTTTTCTTTTTTTAAAAAAAAAAACTTCTTTATTTATTCATTTGTCTTGGTGTTTGCCTGGAACTGGAACTACAGACAATTGTTAGCTGCCATGTGGGTGCTGGGAATCAAACCCGGGTCCTCTGGAAGAGCAGACAGTGCTCTTAACCGCTGAGCCACCTCTTTTCTTTTTTTTCCTCAGTAACTAAGAGTTGTATGGTGGATTTATGAGCAGTTTCATTTAGGTCTGGGAGAGGGGAGGCGAGGAATTTAAGGTTATGTGTCTTTTGACCATTTATAAGCACAGCATCCACATGTATAATTGTGTAAGGGTGTCAGATCTTGGAATTACAGACAGTTGTTAGCTGCCATGTGGATGCTGGGAATCGAACTCAGGTCCTCCGGAAGAACAGTCAGTGCTCTTAACCGCTGAGCCATCTCTCCAGCCCCTCAGTAGAAGTCTTGAGCCCCACCAATTCACTTTCCCTTGGAGTCCAGTAAGGTGAATTCTATTCTGCCAGCTCTCTGTCCATTTAGACATCTATCTGATTCAATTTCCCAGGACTTTTAGTCTTCTAAAAGCCACCTGCAAATATGTGTAACACATGACCTTTTATTGCAAACATCTATGTATATTTGACCTCTTCTGAGCATCACCTGTGTGTTCTAAGTAAAGCCTAGTTGCTCACCCACAATACCATTTCTTTACAAGCTTGTGTACATTCTGACTGAAGGAAAACCAGAACCAAACCAAAACCACACTCATATGACAGTGACTACTCATGCTAAGGGCTAAGGGTTGCTTGAGCCTGGGTATAGTAATAGTAAGGCTAAACAAAGAAAAAAAAACAAAAACGCAAAAACCTGCCTGCTATGCTAATTGCATCTGCTGGTTGATATTTAGTGTTCATTAGATTAGTTTTGCAGCCAAACATTCAGCTATGTTATTGTCTCTACCCAGTTCTCTTCTCTTATAGGAATTCAATGATGGATATAATAACATTTCACCCTTGTTCTCTGTTTTAAATTTGTCCTATTAACTGGTTCCCCCCTCCCCAAGGGCAATTTTGAATTTTTTTCGCTGACTAATGGAATGGATTGCTAACGTTAATAATTTTGTTTTATGTTATGTTCCATCTTATCTGTTGAATACATTAAATTAAATCTTAATTGTGAACAGTATATATATTTTTTTATTCCTGGAATTCCCATTGATTCCTTTCAATGCATTCCATTTTTTAAAATTACAAAAATATCTCTTCATTTATTTTGCTATCATTTTCTGTTTTCTTTAACATGTTAGTGATTATTTTATAAAATAATTATATAGAAAGCTGATGGCACATGTTTGTAATCTCAATACTCAGGAAGGATCGATTTTAGACTAGCCTGGGCTACATATTGAGTTCAAGGCAGGCATAGGAAACTTAGCAAGAGAACCTATCTAAAATGAAGAAAAAAAGAAACACTGATTCCTTCAATATCTGAATCACTTTTGGGTCTGTGTGGTGGAAATGTTCTCTGTATGATGTAAATAAAGTAACTAGTTTGGCCTAGGCAAGTGTTTTATCCCAGGCAAGTGTTTTATCCACTGAGCTATCTCCTCAATCCAGAACTAGATATTTTTAAGTATTTAGTTTTTTTTATTAAAGATTTATTTATTTATTTTTATTTTATGTACAGTGGTGCTTTGCCCTGAAGCTAGAGTTACAGACAATTGTGAGTTTCCATGTGGGTGCTGGGCATTGAACCTGGGACCTCTGGAAGAGCAGTCAGTGCTCTTAACCACTGAGCCATCTGTCCAGCCCCAAGTACTTGCTTTATATGTTAAATAAATACAGTAACTAGTTAGATAATTAGAAATTTGGGCAATAAATTTCTGTATGAATTATTTTATGGTTCAGGAACTATATATTTTAGAAACTCCAAATTAAAAAATATGTAATGGCTATACGTAGAGACTGTACTTACAGAGAATTGTAGCAAGGAAACATGAATAATTGTGATTTGTTATGGTTCACTACAGTCATTTTTTCTCTCAGAATACAGACACTGCATACTGTGCAGTCTCTCACCATCTGTCCTTTGGAGGACTCCTGAAAGACACTAATATTTTTAAACAAATTATTTAAATAGGTGCTCATGTAATTATGCTCTTTTGTAAAAATTTGAGTACATTTCAAAAAATGTGTATGTGTAGACACATGTATTATTTCTTACTTTCCACTTGATAGAACTAGGTATGTTACCTACTGACAAACAAGCCTGCTCCAGAGGGACCAAAGATGAGCTATGTATGATGGCTACATGGTCTACAAAGTTATCAAAGAAATAAACATTTGAAAATAAATCATCTATGTCTTATCAACGTTTAAACAGATGGCACCACTTTTTAACTTTAGAAGTTTTATAAATGTAAGTGTCCCAAGACTATTAAAGGGAACTAACTGTGTTGACCACGAAGAAGGAACAAAGGAACTTTGAGGAGTAGAAAACACCCCCTTGGGACCAGCACAAGGGGTTCTGTTTGAACCAGAGAATGACTATGTTATCCAGCTGGTCTCCTGTCTCTCTGGTCTCCCAAGGAAGCCGGACTGGATAGCTTTACAGAAGACTGCACAGGGGGCGGGAAGGGTGGGTATCAGGGGAGAGGGAGGGCACAGCAGCCACTGGATGTAAGACATGGGCAACCTAAACACCTGCAGACTGTGCTACCAATGGAGGGATCATCATACGTGGCTAATCTCTAGGCAAAATATCTATTACAGAAATAATGAATTAGCAGCATTTTGTATCTTTAGTGTGGATTCTCCTTAGAACTACATCTGTGAATGGGCTGGCTGGACTGAGAAACTCAGCAAAAGTTTGCTCCCACAACAGGGAAGCTTTAACTTTTTACCTTAGCAGCCTGGCTCTGGGTGGGCAGGGTAGGAACAGAGGCAGGCTAACTTGTAAAAACCAATCCTGATTGTTACCTCAGGTTCCTAACTTTCTTAATTTCCATAAAACTAAACACCACTAATTTCCAGACTTCTGTGTGTCTGGGAATTTCTCAAGGCGCTTGCTGAAAATACAGAGCCTTCAGCAGCAGAGAAAGCAGGTTGCTGTCCAAATACTTCTGAACCCAGAATATGGGCTGTGCACTGGGGAGAAGAAGCCGTGGACTCTGTAGACCAGTGCAGCAAAGACCAGAGACAGCCATTCCGGAACCCACTAACTGTTAGGTCCCTTATTGCCTTTTGGCTAGTAGCCACCTTTTAAAATCTAGCTTGTAGCTGTGGTGGGAACCAAGTGCTTTGTGTATTTATTCTGTGTAGCTGAGATTCTCCTGAGAAAGAAAGGTTGGGAGAGTCTGGGTCAGGAGCCAGGAGGTTTTCATGGTCCATTTTCTTAAAAAAAAAAAAAAAAAAAAAAGTTTTTTTCTGTGTGTGGTTGTTTTCTCTGACCGTATTGCACTCTCTATATGTCTGGTGCCCACCAAAGCTGTGAGAGTGGACTATCTCCCCTGGAATTGGAGATATGTACACCTGGGTGCTCACCAAGGCTGCAGTAGGCTAGCTCCTCTGGAACTGCAGATGCCAACAGCCCTAAGCTGTCAAGTTAGTGCTGGGAAACAGCCTTGAGTCCTCTAGGTGCTTTCAACTGCTGAGCCATCTTACTACGCCTGTATTTTTTCGTTTAAGAACTCTGTCCCACACCCTCACTTTGTATCTGGAGTTTGTGACTAGTGCATGCTCCTGCCAATAGGAACAGCTGACAATGGGAGGGTTATAAAAGCTGCTACTAAGTGGCAGTTTTGGCCTTTTCTCTGTGTTGGTACCCTTTTCTGCTGAACTGTGTATTTAAAAACTGCTTTGTTTTCACAGTTTTCCTGAATTTATTATTATCTTATTTCCAACAGGCGGTAGAGGTGGGGGGGTTGTGTCTAAGGTGAGGCCTTTTGCGTTTCCTGTCAGTCCAATCCTACCAGTCCGGTCCTACCAGGCTGCACACCCAGACAGAGATGAAGGGGATGCAAAGGGAAGATTCCATTCTACGGAGTCTAGTCAGGACAGATTTCCTGTATTTCTTTCTTTTTTTTCTTCAGTGTTGGAGGAACACCGTGAGAGCTGTCAAGTCCCTAGATGGTGCTCATTGGCGCTTGTTCCATGGTGGTGGGAACCACTGCTCTGTGTAACTCCAGGGTCTGGGTTAGTTCATTTCTGAAATGAAGGAGCAAGAGAAAGCCAACAAGAGTGGCTTCTGGGTCCAGGGAAGGAAAAAAAATCAACCTCCTGCCAAGACACACAGGAGACCCTAAAAGGAGACAGGGAACCAGGAAGAACAAGATAAATTTCCAATTGGTTTCTGTTGGCTGTGCGATACAAGCCCTAAGTGCAGAAATGTTCAGTAATCCTGTATGTCTCACTGATATTATTTTTAATGGAAAGTTTTTTTCTCACAGGGATCTCCTAGGGGAAAATAACCCTGCAGCAGCTTTCTGAGTTCTACATATGTGCTTTAAAGCAATTATCTATTAATAATAAACAGTTAATGAGTTAATTATCTATGAAGTTATTTGTTTCCCACCAGTGTACATTTTCCCAATATGTATTATATATACTGTATTCATGTGTATATATATATTTTTTTTCTGTAAGTATTATGAATGGTAAAATACAAATATGTTTTAATTTTTTTTTCAATTTACAATAGATACCTCATCCCCCACTACTATAAACTGAACTCATGACCTTACCATGCTTAAGCTAAGGACTCTACCACAACCTCATAGTAGATTTAAATTTTTTTCCTATTTTTGAGATTATAATATAATTACAAAATTTCTCCCTTCTCTTTCCACCTTTCAAACCCATATATATATATCCCTTCCCACTCTCCTTTAGATTCATGGCTTTCTTTTTTTACTAATTGTTATTACATGCATATATGTATTTATAGTATAAGTATATTTATTCCTCAATACACCCTGTTAGTCTGTATAATGTTACTTGTATGTATATTTTCAGGGCTGATCATTCAACCCTCAACAACCACTTGGTGTTCTCTTCATGGGAGGACCACCTCTCCTGCTCCAAGCATTTTTCAGTTGACTTTGGTTCTGTGTATATGGTCAAGGCCTTGTGGGATTTCCCCCATGCAGCTTGGCATGTCTTTTGGGTGTCATCTTTGCTCAGTTCATATTTGGGCAGTCATGTTGGTGAGGCTTTATGGGTGTAGCTTCTGATGTTACTAAGAGACACAGTCTCAGAGTAAACTCTCTGCTCCTCTGTCTCTTACAGCCTTTCTTATTGCACAAATCCTATTTGCTATTATAATAAAACCTTGAGCCAGATATTCGGGAGAAGCTGAATTATCAGAGGGACAGCCAATTCTCAGTCAGCCAACTTCTCAGGCCAAAAGGGGCAGGTTCTATCTCCACAAGTTCTCATACTAAAAGGGGTAGAAGGCAAAGGGAAGAACTTCTGCCTTCTCCTCATTATCTTTCTTTCCTTGATTAGCTATTTAAATTTATGAATCAATTTTTCTAGTGCTAGGATTAAAGGTGTGTGCCCACTACGCCTGGTTCTGTTTGGCCTTGAACTCACAGAGATCCTACTGAGTGATGGGATTAAAGGCGTGAGTTACCACTCTCTGCCCTTCATGGCTTAACTCTGTGGGTAACTCTGTCCTTTGATATTTCAGGGTATTTTTATTAAATATACAATGTATCACCACATTTCCCCTTTTGTGTCAAAATTAAAAAAGAATATAACTAATAAAAGAAAAACTATATGCAATAACTATATACAATATATACAAACAATAATGTCCAGAAAATTAACAATTGACAAATTCAAAGAAAATATTCCATTATTTATCCCATTTTGGTGAGTCCAAAGGATTGCACCTAATTCACTTTCTATCTGACTTGTATTGAAAACTATCTTTTGATGTCTCTCAAGCTAATAAACTTTATATCTCTTAGTGAGTTTCTTTTCTGAATCTAGGAAATCTAACTAGGAAAATTATAAATATAACTATCTCATCTTCAACTCCCTCAGACACCTGAAAAGGAAATAGAAATAATATTAACTAAGTAAACGGGAAGTGCAAGCAATGACTTCCAAAAAGTGTTAAAAATGACAAACAGCTGGCTGCCTGGACAGTCACCCAAGGTTCCTCTGCAACATTGGGGCATCTATCTTCAGACCTAGCATATCTGACAGACTTATCTGTGAAACAAGATATTTTTTAAAGACCTTCCTACCTTGTCTTAGCAAGGTTCAGCAGTTCTTTCTTTTGTTGCCTCTTTATCCATTTTGGACATCATACTCTCAGCAGTTGAGGCAAGGCACTTTCTTGCCCAGTGGCTAACTTTGCCACAAAGAAAGTCAACTCTATATGGAGTTTCTTTGGTGCCCATCATCTTCTCTGAAAGATGTCCAGGAGCAGACATGCCTCATTGTCATAAAAATAATTTTTTTTTAAAAAAAACCTTTTATTTTTTATTTGCCTTGGTGTTTGTCTGGAACTGGAACTACAGACAGTTGTGAGCTGCCATGTGGGTGCTGGGAATTGAACCCTGGTCCTCCAGAAGAGCGGTTGGTGCTCTTAACCACTGAGCCATCTCTCCAGCCCCTAAAAATAAAATTTAATTGAAAGCTAAAGCTGGTTTTGGAGTTGGAATCTATGATATTAAAATATTTTAAAACTTTATTTATTTATTATTTATTTATTTGCCTTGGTGTTTGCCTGGAACTGGAACTACAGACAGTTGTTAGCTGCCATGTGGGTGCTGGGAATCGAACCTGGGTCCTCTGGAAGAGCAGAGGGTGCTCTTAACTGCTGAGCCATCTCTCCAGCCCCTATTAAAATATTTTAAATGATATATAGATTTCTGAAGTGTTTGAAGATGACCTGCCTATCTAAAATATATCTCTGTTTGACCTTGAAAACATACCCAAATGACTATAAGTTTTTTATATCCTAATTAGTTGGTAATAATTTTCAAGGACTAGCAATTTGTATTACATTGTAAGGTAAACTGTATAGGTACAATACCTTGAACAAGATTAGGAATATATGTACAGTAACAGAATTAATCTCAACTTTCTATCAATATACACAATTTGTATACTATACAACAGTCCAATGTAAAATATTTAAAACTAGTAGTTGCTTTTTAAAAACAGATTCAGTAATCTACCCTGTTATCCTATTATATCTATATCCTTTTTTTTCTTTTTTTTTTCCCAAAGGAGAATCCTGAATCTAATTTCGCTTGTTCAGCTTTTTTCCTAACCATTACCAATAACAATTTGTAGCCAGTCATCATAAATAATGACAATTAGCCATTACCCACTAAAAGATCAAAAACCATCTACCCTACCTCTTAAGAATGTGGACATTGGGGGCTGGAGAGATGGCTCAGCGGTTAAGAGCACCGTCTGCTCTTCCAGAGGACCTGAGTTCAATTCCCAGCACCCACATGGCAGCTAACAACTGTCTGTAGTTCCAGCTCCAGGCAAACACCAAGGCAAATAAATAAAGTTTTAAAAAAAATGGATAACCTCTTTAAAAAAAATAAAAAATAAAAAAAGAATGTGGACATTGTGTTCTTAAATTTACTTCCTGCTGTCTGGGGGCAAAGATATCTTTAGGAGATCCTGAAAAAAATTTAGGGGTTTAATTTTCAGTCCTGGGATAGGTAGCTATATCATTTGTTGTCCAGTCTCTGCATAATGGGAAATTGCAGGGCTTGTCTCAAGTCCTAGTTAGAATCATCTATGAGGCTGGTTTATCTTGGCTAGTTGCCTCAAAAATGTCATGCGCAGTTTGTAGTCCAAAGCTGATCTCTGGTTGGTGTTTGTCAGACTAGTGGCATTGTCATAGTCCATGTGAAATCATCATTGTGGGACTCCATCTTCCTTTTGGAGACTTCAAAGGTCACAGTTAGGCATCCTCATGGTTCACTGCAGAAAAATGATAAGAGACTCAAACCCCAAACAATGTACAGGAAGCTAAAGCCTTTTTTCTATAATTAGTTAGTACTTTATATGATCAATAATATCATGACAAAAAGTTTAATATATATTATTCTTATAATTTTATATAAAATTTATATATTATAAAATTAGTAGCAACAGAATAGTCCCTTAAATTTGGTTATTCTTTTGTCCCATATCAGGTGGCTCTTCTGATATGGTACAGAGATTTGCATTTTTCTTACATACTTGAGTTTAGACAAAGAGAGAGTCAACACTCCTACTCCAACACCAGCTTTAATTTTCAATTAAATTGGGACTTCAACTTTTCTTAGAAGTAAAAAGATACAGAGGTTAAGCAGTGAGATTTTATCCTGTAGAATATATTGGTATCAAAAGGTCCAATTTTTTTTTGCTTGTAAATTTTTTCTGAGTAGCTTTTCTTTCCACTTTACACATCTAAATGTCCAAGGTCTTTTGACTTCTTAAAGTTGTGTATTTCTATTTTTCTGTAAAGACAAGAACAAAACCCTGCCCCAGCCCTTGTTTGGTAAGTTTGTTGCCAAGTGATGGCAAAATCCTTTTTTAAACCTTTGCTATTGATGTGATTTTTAAACATAAAACTATGAGGCCTCTAGCACATTTTCTATTACTAATTTATTAATTTCATCATTACTTTGTGCTAGAGGGCCTGACAGACCCATATGGGATCTGATGTGTGTTATATGTAAGGGATGATTCCTATTCCTGATTGTTTCTTGTAACAGAATAAATAATAAAGTTAGTTCTGACTCATCAGGAATAAAGCCAACAGTTTCAATGTGTAAAGCAACTCTTTCTGCATACTTAGAGTCAGGAACTATGCTAAGAGGTTCTGTAAAATCCACTATCACCATCATAATAGCATATAATTCTGACTTATGGACAGAATTATAAGGGCTCTGAGCCACTTTACTTAAATTTTCTGATTTGTAACTTGTCTTTTCTGATTTATTTGCATCAGTATAAAATGTAGTGGATCCAGAAATTAGTGTTCCCTGTACAGCATGAGGAAGAATCCAGTTATTTCCCTTTATAAATTGAATTCTTTTCATTTGAGGATAATCTTTCCCAAAAAATTATAGCAAGCTCTTTGCCAAGGTTCACTTTTCATACACAATTGGTCAATTTCTTCATTAGTTAAAAGTAAAAAATAATTCCGCTGGGTTTATTCCTGTCAACTGACCAAGTCTTAATTTTCTTTTAAAAATCAAATCAGGGAGTGACACTCCACCCATCCCAGGTAGAGATCCCAGTCTCTGGGGCCCTGACCCTTGGACGCAGCCCTTGGAACCCCACTCCCACTCATCTCTGCACTAAATCCAGGAGAGCAGGGAAAACCCATGAAAATCAGATGACTCAGAAAAACTCAACCCCACCCCATCCCCCAACTCATCCCATCACCAGGTGACTTCAGCAGCAGCTGGAAGCCCACAGATCCATTACACTCATCAGACTAAGAGACTAAGAGAGTTCTTTGATTCCTATTGGACCAAGCGCAGCTGTCTGAGATACTCAGTTCCTCAGTACCTACTGATCAAAAGAGACTACCTGTGATCTAGTTTGTCAGGGCCTATTGGACTAAGAGGGGCCACCGTGACACAGAATAAACTACCTCCAAGTGGACCAAGAACCCAGATTGGACCAAGAGAGGCTTCCTGAGACACAGACACACCCAGAACAGATTACATCAAAATCAGCTCCCTGAGATACAGACAAATCCTGCAGTGATCTGAAGAAGCAGTGGGCAGGTGCAAGAATACTTATAACAACATAGAGAATAACATGGCATCACCAGAATCTGGTGGTTCAACAACAAAAATACCTGATCATGGCAATGCAGAAGATGCAGAAGGAAATGACCTTAAAATTAACTTCATGAAAATAATAGAAACCTTAAAAGAGAATATAAAAAATTCCCTTAGGGGCTGGAGAGATGGCTCAGAGGTTAAGAGCACTGACTGTTCTTCCAGAGGACCTGAGTTCAATTCCCAGCAAAACCACATGGTGGCTCACAACCATCTATGATGAAGTCTGGTGCCCTCTTCTGTAAAACTGTATGCATAATAAATAAATAAATCTTTAAAAAAATCCCTTAAATAAATAGAAGAAAAGACAAACAAAAAATTGGAAGAGATCAACAAATCCCTGAAAGAAAATAAAGAAATCCAAGAAAACTAAGAAAAAGCAATCAAACAGGTGAAGGAAACATTTCAAAATTTAAAAACTGAAATAGAAACAATAAAGACACAGACAGAGGCTATCGCGGAATAAACCCGCCACCAATTGCTATGTTTTAAATAAGATTTATTTTGTTAGAATCACGAGCAAAAGAGCCAGCCACTGCAGTACGGAGGACCGGAAGTCCCGCCTCTTCTTCCGCCGCCACTGCGCGCGCTGCCCCGGAAGCCTCTTCTGTACGATCCGGGATTCCTGCTACAAGAGGCAATGCTGGAAATAGAAAAATCTGAAGAAACAAACCAGAATTACAGATGTAAGCATAACCAACAGAACACAAGAGAAGGAAAAGAGAATCTCTGGTGTAGAAGATTCAATAGTGGAAATAGATACATCAGTCAAAGGAAACACTAAATCCATAAAAGTCATAACACAAAACATTCAGGAAATATGGAACCCCATGAAAAGACCATACCTAAGAATAATCATAATTGAAGAAGGAGAATACCAGCTCAAAGGCACAGAAAATATATTCAACAAAATCATAGAAGAAAACTTTCCCAACCCAAAGAAGGAAATGCCTGTAAAGATACAAGAAGCTTCCAGAATACCAAATAGACTAGACCTCCCCCCCAAAAAAAGTCTGCTTGCCACAAAATAATAAAATCAACCTACAGAACAAAGAAAAAAATTACTAAGAACTGCAAAGAAAACAGGTCAAATTACCTATAAAGGCAGACTCATCAGAATAACATGAGATTACTTAATGGAAACAATGAAAGCTAGAAGGTTCTGGTCAGAAGTTATACAGACACTAAACGACCATGGCTTCTATCCCAGACTACTTACTATACCTGGGAAAACAATTAACCACCATAGATGGAGTAAACAAGATATTTCATGACAAAAACCAGATTTAAACAATACCTACCAATAAATTTGGCCCTACAGAAAGCACTAGAGGGAAAACTCCAACCTAAGGATCCCAGATACACCCATGAAACCACAAACAATAGCTAATCCCACAGAAGAAAAATGCAAAGAAAGGAAATACACACAAGTTACCACCAAAAATAGCAGGAAATAACAATCAGTGGTCATTAATATCCTTTAATCTCAATAGACTCCATTCACCTATAAGAAGACACAGCCTAACACGATGGATACAAAAACAGAATCCATCCTTCTGCTGCATACAAGAGACATACCTCAGTTTCAAAGACAGACACTGGCTCAGAGTAAAGAAAGGGCTGGGAAAAGACTTTCCAATCAAATGGACCAGTTTCTTACAAGCTGGTGTAGCTATCCTGATAGCTAACAAAATAGGCATCAAACTAAAGTCAATCAAAAGAGACCATGATGGACATTATTTACTCATCTCAGAAAAAAAAATCAACCAAGACGAAGTCTCAATCCTGAACATTTATGCCCCAAACAGAAGGGTACCTACATATGTAAAAGAAACATTATTAAAGCTTAAATCTCATCTCAAACCTAACACATTAATAGTGGGAGACTTCAATACCCCATTCCCACCAATGGGTAGGTCTACCCGACAGAAACTTAACAGAGAAATGGTTCAACATATGAAAGCCATAAATGTCATCCATCATATAAATAACCTGAAAGAAAAAAAACCACATGACTATCTACTTAGATGCTGAAAAAGCCTTTGACAAAATCTAACACTCCTTTATGGTAAAAGTCTTGGAGAGATCAGGAATACAGGGAAAATAACTAAATATAATAAAGGCAATATACAGCAATCCAACAGTCAACATCAAACTAAATGGAGAAAAACTCAAAGCAATCCCATTAAAATCAGCAACAAGACAAGGTTGTCCTCTTTTCCCTTATCTATTCAATATTGTTCTTGAAGATTCAGCTAAAGCAATAAAAGAACAAAAGAAGATTAAGGGGATACAAATTGGAAAGGAGGGACTGGGAGGAGAGAAGGGAGGGGGAGCAGTGGTAGATATGAAAAACTTTAAAAAATAGAAAAAATTAAATCAGAAATCTTTTCCGCATGTCTTTGATTTTTTACTCAGTTTATGTGGTAGAAATATCTACTCCAATATAATATTTCCATGTGCATTAAAATTTTTGTAATAGAATGCTTAGAGGGTAAAATAATCAAAATACAATTAAGGTCTGGATCCATATGATCCACATGTGCATCCTGTAATTTCTTTTCCATAAAAGCAATTCCCTCAGCTTCAGATGTTAATTATCTTGGACTATTTAAGTCTTTGTCACTATCTAAGATTTTGAACAAATTATCTAGTTTGTGATTTTTTTGTCCTAATAGTGGGCCCTATATTAGAAGTGTCTCCTAGCAATCTTCAGAAATCATTAAGAGTCTACAATCTATCTTTTCTAATTTGCACCTCTTAGGGTCTAACTTTTTGTGGACCTATTTAATATCTTAAATAATTAATAGTTTTTCCTCTGTATTTTTTCAGGAGCAATTTGTATACCTCAAGCAGGCAATTTTTCTTTTTTATTTCTTCAAACATTCTTTCTAAAGTATCTGTATTTAAGTCAGGAAAAAAGATATTGTCCATGTAGTGGTAAATGATTGATTATGAAATTTTTTTATCACTTCTAATGGCTGTTGTACAAAATATTGGCATAGAATACAGCTATTTAACATTCCCTGTGGGAGAACCTTCCATTGATATCTCTTTACAGGCCAAGAATTATTATAAGTGGGCAGTGTAAAGGCAAATTTTTCTTTGTCCTGTTCTTGTAGAGTTATAGTGAATAAACAGTCTTTTAAGTCAATAACTATGATAGGCCATTCTTTAGGTAACAGAAAAAGCAAAGGAATTCCAGATTGTAGAGCACCCATTGGCTGAATAACTTTGGTAATTGCTCTTAGATCTGTTACTATTCTCCATTTTTCAGATTTCTTTTTGATAACAAATACAGGAGCATTCCAAGGGCTGGTTGATTCTTTAATATGCTAAACATTTAACTGCTCCTGTACCAGCTGCTCTAAGACCTGCAATTTCTCTCTTGTTAAAGGCCATTGCTGAACCTATATAGGCTTATCTATTAGCCATTTTAAAGGTAGAGCTGTTGGTACCTTTGAAAGATTAGCAATATTGTGCCTTGTTTTTGTACAACCTGAATCGCAGGTGACTGTTTTTCAAAATAACTTCAAATACTTTCCCCAGAAACATATTAGTTCATGATTTGTTTCTGAGATTGGAGAAATGTTAATCTGAATATTCCATTGTTGTAATAAATCTTATTTCTATAAATTCATGGCAATGTTGGTCACATACAGCTTTAATTTTTCTATCTGTCCTTCTGGCCCTATACATTTGTACCATCTCATGCTCTGTTTTACTTGGGATAAGGTTCTAATTTCCAAAAGCTAAATTTACCTCCTGCAGGGGCCAATCTGGATGTCAAAATTCTGGTGAAATTATTGTTACATTTGCACCTGTTTTCACTAGATCTTCAATGACTACATTTATGTGTATTTTTTGTTAGTCTTTTTTTTTTTAAAAAAAAAAACTTTATTTATTTATTTATTTATTTATTTGCCTTGGTGTTTGCCTGGAACTGGAACTACAGACAGTTGTGAGCTGCCATGTGGGTGCTGGGAATCGAACCCGGGTCCTCTGGAAGAGCAGAGGGTGCTCTTAACCGCTGAGCCATCTCTCCAGCCCTTGTTAGTCATTTTTTAAATTATGAATGAAGTCTCATTTTTTTATCCCTGTATCCCCTTGTTCAAACTTCCTTCTCCTTACCATCCCCCCCATTATTTGTATTTTTAATTTTGGTCTTTATTTATAGAAGTTTGCTTTATGGTTTTTATTTAAATCTTTCTTCTCTTCTCTATAGTTGTCCTGTTGTCCGGAGCAGTTTTTTTGTTTGTTTGTTTTTAGAACAGGCTTTAGTTTCTTTAATTGCTCTGAGAAGGTGTTTTCTCCATGATGACAGGCCACAGACCCCTCAGGGTGTTTTCCCAAAGCAAAAAGTTACCTTGTCTGTCACTTGTTGATCTTCACTCATTGGTCCCATGCTTGCCTTTGCCACACTTTCTGCATACTCCAGAAGGGAGTGATGTTCTGTTGGGGTTATTCTTAGCAAAAATATTGTTTCTGGGAATGCCTTGTTTACAACATTTTAGGAGACCTTGCTTCCACAGTTATAACATTTGATATTTTGATTTTTCTTTAAACCTCTAGAAATAATGTCCCCTACCAATTATCATCATAGTTATGCGATATATCCTGAATCCAGTCCTCAAAGGGTGCAGATCTTTCCTCTAATGGCCTAATTATCCTTTTGCATTGTGAGTTAGCATTTTCAAAAAAGAGAAATTTTGTGGGACTATGCTCTTGCACACTATAAATATTTGTCACTGTAAATATTGGTTTAATAAAACACTTATTGGCCAGAAGATAGGCAGACAGCAAGTATAGGTGGGGTGACCAGACAAGGAGAATTCTGGGAAGAGGAAGAGGAAGAGCAGAGCAGATGCCAGCCAGATATATAAGAAGCAAGATGAGAATGCTACACTGAGCTAAAGGCACCAAGCCATGTGGCTAAAAATGTGTAATAATCATGGGTTAGTTTAAGAGTAAGAGTTAGCAAGTAATAAGCCTGAGCCATAGGCCAAACAGTTCATAATTGATATAAGCCTTTGTGTGGTTATTTGGAACTAAATTGCTGTGGGAATTACTGTGTTTCTGACTACACTTCCCGCCCCTCTTCTGCAATGTTTCTGGAGCCTTAGGTGTGGGAGTGTTTTGGAGATATACCCATTGGCACTGTGCTCTACAACTCTGTATTTTGATTGGCTGTGGTTTTCTGTAGCAGTCTCTGTCTGAGATGAGGGGTAAGGACTATATTTATATCCACAGTAGATTTTTAGCATGGATTTTATTAGTCACCTTATGGTTTGCCTTGAGTAAATTATTTTTACTTACAATGTTTTTTTACCAGACCAATGACTCATTGCAGTTAACATTTACAAGTAAAACTGAGTGGACAAGAGGGTATGCCGTGACACATTGCAGCTCCAATTCCACTAAAGCAAATGGGTATGATAGAGAAGAGAGTGAGATGGAGGAGCAGAGTGATTTAGACAAATTATTTCTATTTTTATTTTCTTTTTTGAGGCAGCTACAAGAGAAGAGGGTGGCAAGGAAGGACTTGGGAATAATTTGGATTGGGATACATGATGTAAAATTCTAGAAAAATGAATATAAAATTAAAAGAAAAAATTTCTTTTTTGGTCAAGCTGGCCTCAAACTCAGATATCTGCCTACCTCTGTCTTCCAAGTCCTGAAATTAAAGATGTGCACCACCACTGAGTGACTCCTCATCCTTAAAAGGGGTCGAAACCGTGCATCTAAGCATCCATGTAACTATCTTCAGATTTGTACAAATATTTTCTGACATAATGAAAAATACTGTGCAGCAACTTGTATTGTGTCATTTATAGGAGTTTTTAGACAGAGGAAAGGTGTACTGAATTTGATTTGACTGTAGCAGCATGTCCGCACAGTAAATACAGAAAGACCCCTGAGGGAAAGCAGACGCACTGACTCCATTACCTCACTCTTTCCTTAACAGGCGCTGTTATGTGGTTTACTTGTGACATGTCCTGAGGATCCACTGACATATTTAGAGCAAATGATCAAAGTTATCATTCAGAATGGTCTGGAAAACCTTTTCTGGTAAGTATTCTGTTGAGGTATGATAGGGAAATACTTCATAGGCTTCTATGTCCCCAAGATTGAATGTGAACAATATGCTCATGGATTTTCCCAGTGTGAGAACACAGGAAGCTCCTGTTCTTGCTCCCAGGACAGAGTGTTTCAAGGCGAGGGTGAAAGGTGACCTACTATTCTGGGGAACTCAGCAAAGTCTGGAGAATCTGACCTGCCTCCTCAGGGGAAATAACCTCCTATCCCATGCATACACATGAGAATCAGTGAATCAAGTATAGAATTAATTCAAAATAGAATTAATCTTGACCTTGCTTTATAATTTTATTAAAGGGACATGTGCATTGATCCATCACTGAAACCAAAAATTCGAAGACTTTCTGAAACTTACTTGGAACAACTTTTTGGACTGGATGACCAGCTGGTAATCAATCAAACACTTTGAAAAACATTTTAGATTCAGATGGAAATACCCAAACAGGTTTTAAGTGTTTTAGGGGGTGGGGCAGGAGATGAGGTCAGAATCTGGTTTGGGTTGAAACCACCTAGGAAAGTGAGAGAATAACACACAAAGACTCAAAGATGCCCATAATTTTGAGGAATGATCAGGCATTTTTCTCTTCCTGACTGTCTGCTGTTCTCCCTCTTTTCATCTTATGGGCAGAAATAACATTGTGAAAGCTGGGTTTAATAGCACACTCTGTAATCCCAGCACTGTAATTCCAGGAGACTGAGGCAGGAGGATGGAGAGATTGAGAGGCAACTCCAGCTTCTTGGCAGGATCTCTCAGAAACAAAGTAAAAGCCTTGGAGAACTCCCTAAAGCAGGGCTCCTCTTCCCCTTGTTACTTTCTTTTGTGTTCTACCCTCCACTGTCTGCTGGTGGCCCCAACATATGGGGATGCCGGGAATCATACTTGTAAAGTTATGACCAAAATGTTAATGGGTTTGAACTTGAAAGCCAGACTTGCTTGCCTGCTTGTCTCTGAAAGGAGGAGCCTGCTCCAGCAAAACTTCAAAAGAGAACTGGGAGTAATACAGGAGGTGAAGATTTTTAGACCTCTGTGTGTGTGTGTGTTGACAAAAAGCACGTAGAGAGAGAAATGTAAACAAAAATTTGATATGCTTAGGATGGTGAATGATGCTTGGTGTTGGCAGGGATGTGGCCTGTGTGAGACCAAGTAAAACTTGAGGGCTCTCAGTAAAGTTGGACATTAGCCATTAGCCTTGATCTTCAGTGTTCTGAAACAGAGAAACAGATGCAGAGGACTGGGATGGTTCTTTGAAGTCTGGGATTACCTGGAGGCACCAGTGCATGGGCTAGAACCCATGCATCTGATCAGAACTAATGTGTATTATGCTGTGTATATTAGTTACACTCTATCAATTACAGGGCTTTGATCTACTGTAGAGTGCAGAGATTGTAAGTTATGTTCTTGGAGATATTTGGGGACAACCTCACAGATTAAAAGAGAGGTGTCAGGACAGGATTTTGAGCTCTCCATTTCTGTCTTTTCTCTATAAAATAAGTTTGCTTTCAATGTTATTGTGACTGAAAAAAAATCATTGCTGTAAACATGCTAACATGTTTGAAAACACTGAGAGAGTAAGTTTCATGACCAGTATTTTGACAAAGATCATAGAAGACATGAAATCAGGTGGCAACAATGACTGTAGAATCTTTAAGCTACAGAGAATTCCAAGAGTCACAAATAATTCAGACCTAAAGGTTTATTGAAAAATAGATTTGATTTATGATAAAGCACAAAGGATAAGATGATGGACGCTGATTCAGATCTTGAAAGGAGCATGGTAATTTGCCAAGGTCTAGAACACATACTATGTAAAGTTAAAAAAAGTAGCTATGAGATTTGACCTTGTAGCAACACTGAGGAAAATGTCTAAGCTTAGATATAAAAATGTGAATTTTCAGGTTCTTTGGGTTGCTTAATTAGAGAGCTTAGTCTAGGCTCCATGCAGATTAATTCACTCCTTCAAACTCATAGAAAAACATTAAAAATAATACTGAAGAACAAAACATTAACCTTCAGTGTATTTGACATTACAAATTATTTTATAGTAATATTAGCTTTATTTATAAAGCAATTTTCTGTCTCATTATAGTTGCAAGGAGACATTTAATGATTTTTTTTTTTTGGTTTTTAAGATAGGGTTTCTCTGTGTAACAGTCCTGGTTGTTCTGGTACTTTCTTTGTAGACCAGGCTGGCCTCAAACTCACAGAGATCTGCCTGGTTATGCCTCCCCTGTGTTGGGATCAAATGTGTGCATCACCACAGCTGATTGTCACAAAAATTTAAAGGTCACAAACTATTACAATTTTCACATTGCTTAAGGTTGCTTTGCAGGATTTTACTGTCTTACTATATAGTTCTGCACAGCAGGGCTGCCTATATCTGCCTATTTATAAAATAAACATCTTTCAAACTACAATTATCTTCCCAAGTGAGAGATCATGGAGCCAGTTTTCAGTCTAACAAAACAAAAGTACCACTGAAAGACAGAGGCTGAAGTTCAGGATTCAGACTCCACAGTCAGTACCTGGTCTGTGTCAGTGCAAGCCACTGTTGGGCAAAACGCCATAAACCCTAGTGCCCAGAAGGTTCCTGCTTGGGCAAAACGCCATAAACCCTAGTGCCCAGAAGGTTCCTGCAGACTGACCAGATGATCTGTGCAACCTCCCTCCCTCCACCTAGGGCATACAGCAGGGACCAGAACTCAGCTCTCTGGGGAGGGGAGCTAGTACAGGCCCTGCCTTAGAGGTCAGCGCCAGGTCCACTACAGCGAGACTCAGCACCCCACAGAAACCACTATACCCAGGACAGGCCTTGGCCTATGCTAGAGACTTGTGTGTTAGTGGGTGTTGTGAGTGACCATCCTCTGAACCAAATCATTGCTATCTGGGGAGTTCAGCTTCCCCCCTTGTAAGAGGACCACCCAGAGTGCTTGTTGACTTCAGTTCACACTCCCTTTAAGATGAGCGGGGAGAGTCATGAGACCTTTACCTGAGTATATCCACCTGCCTGTACTTCTTGTTACAAATGACTCTGCATAATTGCACATGGCTGTCAACAAGAGGGCTCTGCCTATGTGGCTATGAGGATGCCCTCATCCCTGCTGGGGGAAAGAGCACCCACAGTCCTGCAAATGATCCTTCACCTGCTCTGTAAGGAAGCCTGATAAACTCAGCAGGTCCTCAGTGTGAACTTTGGCAGACTTAAGCCGCACTTTGTTGTTGAGACCCTAGGAGAAGGGGTAGACATTACTTATAACTCCCCTGAGAAGGGATTTTAGTGGCAGTGGGGCCAACTTTAGTTTAGCCCTTCCAGCCTTAAAATGAAACTGGGGCACATGTGCCCTTCAGAGACTCAGAGGTTCTCTGGAGCTGTGAGGCTAAGAATGAGCTGTTTGCTTCCTCCACTGGTTCCTAACGTCTACCGGAATAGCTGTTGTCAAGCCAGCGCTCGTGAACTGGAGTTTGCCATTCCCGAGGTAACAGGCAGAGCTCTGCACCCCTGCTTTGCATATGTGCTTTGGCTTGTATCACGGACAGCTGAGTCAGGGCTTCAGCATTGATCCCTGACTGTTTTCTGGGTGTGGGACATGGTAGTCAACACAACGCTTCTCCCTGGAACTTAGTTCCAGGCTGGATGAACCTGATACTAGACAGATTCCTGTGACTCTCATTACCAGGTCTTCCTGTAGGGCTTCTTTAACTGCTTTTGTGCCAGGGAAGAAAAGCCATCTGTTGACTTCTGTGCTGGCTACAGCCATTTCTGGCTGGTTGCTGTAGCCCTGGCTTTGAACTACCTGGATCAATTTAAGCATGGGTTCCTCCCCAGTGTTGTTGAATCTCGGCAGGCAGTGGGCTCAGGCAATGTCCTGGACAGTTTTAGGTCACCTGAGAGGAGGGAGCCTTAGTTAAGGAAACGCCTCCTTAAGATAGTGCTGTAGGCAGGCCTGCAGGGCATTTTCTTAACATGTGATTGATGTGTGTGTGTGGGGGGGGTGGGGGTGGGGAGCAGCCCACTGTAGGTGATGCCACCCCTGGGGGCGTGGTCTTGGCTATATAAGAAAGGCTGAGGAAGCCATGAGTGTCTTGTCAATGTTCTATTGCTGCGAAGAGACATCGTAAGTAAGGGAACTCTTATGAAAGAAGTCATTTAATTAGAACTTTACAGTTTCAGAGGGTGAGTCTGTTATCACAGTCAGAGCACGGTAGGAGTACCAAGGGGGCGTGGCTATAGGTGCAACATAGGAGCCTCAGGCTAGGTTGTCCACAGCTCCTTTTCCCAGAGCTGAACAGAATCCTAGTGTCTGACCACATGTTAACTGTGGTTGGCATTCAGGCCATCTCAGGCCCAGGGAGAGGCTTTTGGGGACAGATGGGTACTCTTGAGGCACTCTCCGGGTTCTTTGTGAACAACACATGAACGTGTACTCAGTGTTCTGAGATTGGACTGCGTTAGTATTGGAGCAGTAGTTGTCTTAGACAGGGTTTTCTATTGCTGTGAACTCATAAAGAAAACATTTAATTGGGGTAGCTGGCTTATAGCTTCAGAAATTCAGTCTATTCTCATCATGGTGGAGGCATCGAGTGTGCAGGCAGATGTGGTGCTGGAGCGGAGAGTCCGTCACTGACCGTCACACTGACTCCCTTCCAAACCACCATAGTACCGTTAGCAGCTGCAGATCTTCGGAACATTTGAACCTGGGCACTGTCCTGGGCTGAAATAGTGAGAGGACTGCAGAGACAGAGAGAGAAAATGGGCAGCTGCTTAGGAATTCAGGCACAGCCAGTAACGGGACCAGACGAGAAAGGGGAGGTAAGTGCGCACCCCTTCACAGCGCCTCACGCCAACAAACATCAAGAACTTTTAGGAAACTGTGACCTCACCTAAATAAGGTGCCAGAAACTCACCAGATGCCCATCGCTATGGGAGAACTCTCAGAGAATTTGGAACAATTGCTTTTACAATCCCAGTGAGCTTTTTAAAAAGAGCAAGTGTTTCAGTATTGTAACAGAAACTTAAAGAGAGGAAGGATTCTCTTAAAGCAACCAAGTCAGTATTGTTCAAATATACTGTCCAAGATGATGGGAGAGATTCACTGCAATACCATGAAAATATCAGTGACTTCCCCCCTTTTTACAAAATCAGAGAAAACAATCCTAAAATATATATGCTATCACACACACAAAAACCTTGACTAGTCAAAGCCACTTTATGCAAACAGAACAAATCAAGAGGCATTGCACTATCTGACTTGAAAACACTGTAGAAAGCCGAAGTACAGAGGTACACAGGTGTGAGAATGGTCATGCTGAAACAATGCAGAGAGCCTAGGAGCTGGTGTGTATTCAGCCAGCAGGTTGTCAGTGAAGCTGTGTGCATGTGCGCTGGAGAAAAGTGTCAATAAATGATATTGTGAAGGTTGGAAATTAACATGCAGATGAAGCTAGACCCCTAGTAACACCATAAAGGATCAGTTTAGAATGCATTAAAGATAAATGTAATATCCCAAACTGGGAAACTACTAAGACAACAGGCCATGGGAATGGGCAAGGCTTTTTGTTTGAGAAGACCCAAAAAATAGAGGTTAGCAAAAGTAGTGGGGTTCTATAGAACTCGGAAGTTTGTATTTAGGAAAAGAATTAGCTACTGAAGTTGAAACACAGCCCCACAAAATGGGAGAAACTCTAAGGACCGTGGCTGCCTAAGGGCTAGCATCCAGCATGTATAAGGGACTGTAAAAACCTGACAGCCCAACCCTCAAATCACCTGATTCAAAAACAGGCGATTGATGCAAACTGGCATTTCTCAAAAGAAGACACACCAATGACCAACAGGTCTGTGAAAAATGTTCGGCATCACTCTCATGGGAACACATCAGAACACATTGAGGGTGGTGTCTACTCCAGGAAGAATGACTGATGCATTTTGATGAGGATGCACAGAGAAGGGAACTACTATATTGTTCTGCTTCTTCATATACATTAAAAGTAAATGAAATCAGTATATTGAAGAGACATTTAGAGACCTGGATGTGGTGGTATAAACCTGTAATTATAACACTTGAGCAGCTGAGGCAGGAGGATCACAAGTTTGAACTCAGCCTGGGCAAGATTGTGGGACTGTCTCCAATAAAAGCCACAGATATCTGTAATCCCATAATCCCGCCCTGGCCCCAGTAGCCAAGGAATAGTAACACTTCTATCTGCTGATGAATGAGTAAAGAAAATGCACATACACATATTTGGATACTATGCTACCATGAAAAAATGGAATTCTCTCATTTTCAGAAACATAAACAGAGATAACATTCAGGGAAACAAGCTGGGCTCAGAAAGATCAGCATCTTATGATCTCACTAGCAGAATCTAAAAAAACGTTGATCTCATAAAGTTGAGATTAGAATAATGGCTATCAGAGGCCTGGGAGATTGGGGCTGGAGGATGAAGAAAACAGTTATAGTTAGAAAGGAGTGAGACATTTCAGCTGTAGAAGCAATTCTGTTTAACAAAGACAGAAGTGTTGGTAGGCTCAACAGGTGCCCTGTCCAGATGCCATGCCTGCTGGGATCTACACGGTAGGAGGAGAGAACTTTCTGTCCTCTATAAACTGTCCTTTGACCTCCACATATGAGCTGTGCCAGGCATGCACAGAAGCATAAATAAATAAAAATGTAATAAAATAATTTTTAAAAGCTAGAAGAAAGGTTTTTGGAAGTTATTACCATAAGGAAGTGGTAGATGTTTGAGGAGATAGATTGAACTGGATGTAAACATCACCCAGTATGTATTGAGCAAAATGTTACATAGTGTCTCATTAATATGTATACCTTTTGCTTGTGTGTGTCTCTTAAGATAATTGTAAAAGAGAAAAACAAGACAAAAACAATGTCATTGTTTTACATAATTACAAATTGTTGGATATCTCCAAGTGCTAATTATATTCAGGCATAATTATTCCATTTCTGAGTTTCCCAAATTTCCTCAAAAATGTCTTCTTCTTTAGTGCTCTCTTCAAATCAGAATTCAGAGTCCTTGTATTGTACTTGGTGGCGTGTATTTAATTGTTCTGTAACTGACCACAGTTCTGTCTTGTTTCTATTAAGGGAATCATAAAGTGACTTATAAACTACATTCTCATTCTTTGCTGTAGTCATTTTTGTTGCTAGGTTTTCTATACTTACTGTAGAAATTTGATGTCATTAAGATTTAAAAAAATTTTTTTAAATAAAAAACTCTAAAAATGATTTTTTACTGTATGGTTATCTGGGTACCTCTGAGAATGTGCAATTCCCTAGGAGGCCAGAAGAGGGCATAGAATCTCCTGGAAGTAGAGTTACAGATGGCAGTGAAATGTTGCATAGGTACTGGAAGTCAAACCCAGGTCATCTGCAAAACCAGACAGTGCTCCTAACTGCTGAGCCATCCCTTTGGTCTTTTGTGTTTTTCTTTTTGCATGAGAATACTACATCAACTTGGGAGGTTCATGTGGTCTGGTTGACTGAATCATTAGAAATTCTTTGTGTTTTAACATAACAGTTGATCATCAGTGATCAGAATTACAGCTCACAACTGACAGCTTGAATTTGAATGATTAAATGTTCTGTAGGCAACAGCATAATTACAGATTAATTGTATTCTATACTTTATACAACACAGTTTCAGAATAACAGAATCAGAGAGCCAATCATTAAGAATACTGAATGTGCAGCTAAGTGTGGTGGCACACACCTTTAATTCCACTACTTGGGAGGCAGAGCAGGTGTTTTTCTGAATCTGAGGCCAGCCTGAGTTCTAAGACAGCTAGGAGTATATATAGAGACCCTGACTTAAGAAGAAGAAGGAGGAGGAGGAGGAGAAGAAGAAGAAAAAGAAGAAAAGACTACTGATTGTGAGTGTTAGGGAGATTGATGGTCTTGTATAGGAGAAGGTTTGGGTTTCCTCACAACAGTCTGTAATTCTACCTCCGGGGATCTGACACCCTCTTCTGGCTTCTGTGTGCACCAGGTTTTCACATGGTAATATATCCAGGCCAATACTTAGACACAGAAAAAATATTTTCTTTTAAAAACACTTAATTCTGTTTAGAGACATCACACAAGTCTTTTTGCCCCTAGATATAGTTTATTAGGTAGTTTCAACAAGAGCTAAAGTAATTATTGCTCAATGTTGATGTCATCTACTTTTCTCTTTGATATGACTGTGCTTTTCCAGTTATAGGTAACATTACAAAAGGTAGAATTAATTTTGAGATCTAATGTATCCCTCCCTTTAGGTAATTAATTCTAGTTATTTTGTCTACTCTTTAAAACACACTGTGCACAAGCACACACAATGCACACACATTGCATACACACTACACAACATACTGCATGCACACATTGCAATACACCGCACACACACTGTACACACATTGCACACAGATATACTGCATGTACACACAGCACAAATCTACCTATAATCTTCTATATATTTCATCCTTAAATATGTCCAAGAGATATATTCATATATATAGCTTTAAAAATTAAGTCTTTTAAATTTATATTTGAGTTGACAGGCAGTTAAATTTATATTAAAATTTATATTTGTGTATGGCATACACAGCTTTTTAAGTGGTGCCATCACTGGGAGTGCTATTTAACAGAAACCCGAGATCAAAATGAAAGAACATGAGTTTTAAATAGTCTCACAAATGTAAATAAAGTTCATCTAGGAAAAAGAAAGTGAACCTTAGAACCCTTGGGACTTGGCTTTAATGGTCTGGGAAAAGTAGTTCTTGTGCTGTTTTGGTAACTAAGTCCTGAACCTTGCTATCTGTCATAGTATTCCTTTTGAGACTGGATAGAGGCAGGGATGATGATACACACCTTTAATCCCAGCACTCAGGAGGCAGAGGCAGATGGATCTCTGTAAGTCTGAGGATAGCCTGGTCTACAGAGCAAGTTACAGGACAGCCAGGGATACATAGCGAAACCCTGGCACAAAAAAACCCTAATTAATTAAAAAAGAGAGAGAGACTGGATAATTACTAGCTCCTGGGAAGATATCAAGCTGAAATATTTCTGTAATCTGAAACAAAGTATGAGAATAATGATTTGAAGTTAGGTTAATGTTTTCTGTAAATTTACATGTAACAGAATAATAGCAATTCTATGGTACATATGTGTGCTACTTTTTGTTATTTATGGCATTACGAGATGTAAAGAATGTCTTTACTATCACTCATGAGTCAGAGGCAGGTATTCCATGTTAACCTGATTACACAGCAAGACTCTTCCTTAAAAGTAATATTTGTAACTAGTCTAAATCGTTTCAGTGATTTTGCTTAGTTGTATTTATTTACTGTGCTTATTAAATAGAACACTGAAAAGGAAATGACAATGAGCATTCCTTCATCCCCAGAGCCCTGTAGTTATTAAAGTGCCTTTCAGGAAGCTGCAGAGGATGAAGAATGGCTCACGGTGAAAATCTAACCCTCCAAACCCTGCCATGGTATTGTATGGACAGATAGCTGTTTGCTGTGTTTCAAAGACGTGGCTGCATTTTGCTATTGTTTCTGTGTGTCTTGAGCTTGAGAGGTCATTTGAAGGTGATACTAGCCTGGTTCTCTTCCTGCCTGGTGTCTGGCTGAGGTGACATTTCATGTATCTGTATCTACAGACCCTTAAGATTCCAAATGTCCCTTTATGCCCTAGGCTCCCCGCCTTGCTGATGGTGTCCTTGGTGATAACACTCTCCACTACAGCAAGTCAGACTTATACTTTACCTGCCAGTGTGAAACCACAGTGTGGCCAGGACTCTGATAACACTTTCAGTTCATTTTCTTGAGCTCTTCTTTTTAGAATTAGGAGCACTACATTGTTTCAAAATTCAGCATTATGTAAGACCTTTGTGATTTTTGTAATATTGCATTTAGTTAAAAATTACAAAATTTAAAGCCGTATGAACTTTGTTGTTGTCACTGTATTTGTATTAGTACTGTGTACAGAAGTGAGCATACACCACACCCTCACATACATGTGCAAAAAAAAAAGGAACAAGAAATATTCTTGTTCCAACAGTAGTCACGTGCACAGAGTAAGTGTGTTACTGTCCTGTTTACTCTTCAAAGGACATACAGAAGGCCAGTCAGTTCAAACTG
Source organism: Sigmodon hispidus (assembly GCA_004025045.1). Taxonomy (NCBI): domain Eukaryota; kingdom Metazoa; phylum Chordata; class Mammalia; order Rodentia; family Cricetidae; genus Sigmodon; species Sigmodon hispidus. The sequence goes on along the minus strand of PVIH01017783.1, from coordinate 1,108 downwards.
TCTTTAGCTGTCCCCATGTTTATTATGAACAGCTGTATAGAATTAAATTTGTTTCTCTTTAAGCAGATTCCATATTTATACTATTATTTTTGTGTGTGTATGGTTTTCTTAGTCCTTCTTGGTGAAGCCTTCTTGTATGTTGTTTAGAAGAGAGAATATCATTTTTAGTACTGACAGGCAGAACTCAGTCTTGGCACTGACCAGCAGACTACAGTTGCTTTTCCTTTTCTTTTTGAGCCAAGGTGTCATATAGCTCAGGCTGACTTTAAACCTGCTATGGAGCTGGGCATGATCTTGAACTTCTGATTCTTCTGTCTCTACTTCCTGAGTATTGGCATTGTAGGCAGGAACTGTCAGGGAACTTGGTGGGCTTTCAGACACGTATTACTGGGATACAAGCCCAGGACTTTATGGTAGTGGAATGCAGTCTATCACCTGAACCATATGCTTAATTCTGTAATTAAATGCTCATAAATATATCAAATAATAGCAGTGCCATAACTGCTTATCTTGAAATGGTTTAGTTTAAAGTAAGCGGAATGTTAGGAGCTAATTCAAAGATGTAATTCTACTCTGGGAACATTGCAGAAAGGCAGGGGCGGGGGTGGACTGTAAGAGCCAGAGGTGGTGAAAGACTAGGATGAACTGTCTCCTAGACAAGGCAGGTCTTTTATACAGCAGTTATGGTTGCCCGTGTAAGACCTGAGCAAGATCAAGCCAGTCAGCTTTACATGGTCAAGGAGCAGTTGGTTTTCTTTAGAGACACAAACCCCAGTATGTTGTAGAATATTAGTTTAAGATGTGTTACATTCTTTTATGCTTCAGAACATTTATTTAATGATGCAAAGATGTGTTACATTCCTTTATATTGCATTTGTTTAACTCTGAGAAGCTGTGTTTCTTTGCCTGTCTTAAACATCTGATGGTCTAAAGGAAGGCGGGGCTACCAGACAGAGAGAATGAAATAGGAAGAGAAATTTAGTGAAGAGTGAGAAAAGAAGAGTGCTGGGGGCAGCTACTCAGCCACCCATCCACCTATCCACCCATCCACCCATCCACCCATCCACCCATCCACCCAACCACCTAACCACCCATCCACCCATCCACC
>PVIH01017782.1:0-40685 GCA_004025045.1 Sigmodon hispidus | reverse complement strand
AAGTCTCACAAACTCAGAGAGATAAGCAGGGGATGTACTCACTCACTAGTGGTCTCTAAACAAACAAACAAGAAAAAAAGTCAAACATGCCCAAGCGGCAAACCACAACCACGGAACAGCTTGGGATCAGAAACACCCTGGACTGACCCTTTGGATCCCACTCCACCTAGAGGAACACCTGACTCACTCTTGAGGGAGGTGGGAAAGAACTGGATTTGACCAGAAGTGGAGACTGATCTAAGCATTACTGGGTCAGTGGGACCATGGGACTGTCTATTCCCTGCCCAGGGAGGGGATGGGGAGTTGCAGAGGAAAAAAATGACCAGATGTGTTGGGAGGGGGAAGAGACCTTGAATAAGGATATACAGGGATGAAAAAAAAATTCAGAGGGAAAGATGAACACAAAGAAAATATAGGTGTAGCAATCTTATTTGTATTTCTTCCCTTGATAAGCCATGCCTATCATTGTTATCCTCTGTATAGTTATTGTTAACTCTTCCACATTTTAAATTCTTTTTACTGTGTTTTTTTTTGATAAATACAAAATAAAGAAGGAAGAAAAAAAATAAAAAAAAAGAAACTATGAAAGAATAAATCATCAAAAATTACATTAAAACAATACCCTATTTGGCCAGGACGATCAAAAAACAAACATAATTAGTAAAATGCTGTTATGCAAATATAAAAAAATCTTGAAATAGCAAGGTAGTAACTCTAATAAGATTAGCAGCTAACTTAACAAAAACAATGACGTCAGAAAGAAACATTCAATATCTTTAAAGAACAAATGTCAGCAAAATTATCCGTAAAAGCCAGTCCAAATTATGACAGTCTCAGATGAATAGAAACAGTTCTGTTGTCACACCTGCCTTATAAGAAACATTAAAGATATTCCTTAAGCAGAGAGCAAATAATTCCAGATAGTAATTCAAACCCACCTGAAAAAAATATAAATGTCTCAAAGCTATTATTACTTAGAAGATACATATTATAAAATCATTGTTTTGAACAAGGAGTTTCAATATATTAACTGAAAAAAGAAAACTACAAAGAAACAAATAATTTTATGTAGAATTTAAGAAAGTTTTTCTCAACAAAGAAGAATAATGTAGAAATTATAAGAAGCTGGGAAAATAGTGGGAAAGAAAAAGTTAGACATTGGTCAATGTGGAAAAAAGTTTCAGTCAGAAGGACTAAGTTCTCTTATTATACAACATTATGAGTATGGTTAATGATAATATGCTATGTATTTCAAAAAATCTATAAGAAGAAATTTAATTCATAGTTTAGCTAATGGATATTCTAATTAGCATGACATCATTTTACAATGTATCAAAGCATCACATTGTATCACATTATAAATATAAAAACCAATTTTACATGCTATATTATTGTATCCTCAACATAGAAATGTGTCATATTGTGATGTTATTACACAAATTAACAAAGTTTAAATAATAATTATAAAATATAATTTTGAGTTTATATTAATAGATATAACATATGCAAGCAATTGTACTATTGAAAAGATAAAATGAATGGAGCATATAGATATCATAATTCTACAAATTACTAGAAGGAAGCAATTATGAATTCGAAATAAATTCTAAAAAGATGTATGTGATAAAATATAGAGGAATCATGAAATTGAGATTTAAAATATAATAAAAACATTAATAAAATTAAAGATCTGCATAGAAAATATCTACTCAGAGCAGGAGCAAACAGTTGAGGAAAAATAGTGACTGTCAAGATAAAGAAAACAGTCATACACAAAATTAAGATAAAATGTTAGACATGATCTTAAACTTATTAACAATAAATGTGAATGTATTAAATAATGCAAATAAAAGGAAAAGATTGTGATGATGAAACAAAAAGAAATTTCAGCTATGTGCTTTATAGAAGGAAACAATTTAAATGAAAAAACTGAATTTGTTAAAATTTAAAAGATGAAAAATATATTTACCATAGTAACAGTAACCCAAGATAGCTGGATTGGTATAGTAATATCAGATAGAAAAAGCTTTAATACAAAACAAAAATATTACTGGAAATAAATAACATGAATTTAAAATGTAAGTTTTAGTTTATTAAATACAGCAATTATAAACACAGGAACATTCAATGAAAGTTATTAAATATGTACATAAAGTATATATTAAGTAAAATCATAGTAAATGGGGAGAAATGATAAACATGTATCAAACTGTGAACATGAAACCCATTATTATGTATGCTAAATAAAAGTTCTGAAAAAAAAGCAACAACAAAGGGGAAAAATGAGAATCTAATCAAATATAGACAATATATAGACTGTAATACTTTATTTTTCCACAATAAATGAAAATGCCTTTATAAGGAAACAGAAGACTCAAAAGCACTGCAACTAAAACACAGGTTATTTCTGGAACACTCTTACAACAATAAAACTTATATATTCTTAATTTCAAATAGAATGTTTTCCAGGATGTTATAGGCTGTATGATATTCTTCAATAAATTTCTAAGCACAAGTAAAACAAATTTGTTCTTAGATAAAAATGGAAGAGGATCATTAATTGAAAAATGAAAAAAAATGTACATATACATGAAGAATAAACAAGCTCAAATACCCAGTGAATTAAGCAAAAATTAAAAGGGAAAATCAGAAAATACGTTGTAATGAATGAAAATAGAGTATGACATATCAAAAAATATGGGGTAAAGTTAAAGCAATGCATAAATAAATAATAGGTATATAGATCAATGGAATAGAATTGAAAATCCCTAAATATATAATGATTTTGATTAGAGCATCAAGAGCATTCAGTAAGGAAAGAATAATATTTACAATAAATAATTATTGAGCAAATGGATAATTACATGCAAATAAACGAAGACATAACTCAAAGTAAATTTGTGCTCTGATTGCTGAAACAATGCTTTTATTGCCATAAACCTTTGTAACACTTGCCTTGGCTAAAATCTCTAGATATAATATCAAAACCACGAGCAACAAATGAAAAATTTTGTAAATTAAAATTTATCAAATTTGAAAATTTTGTATGTAAAAGTGCCATGAAGAAAACTGAGAGAAATTAGATTTGTTTTGATGCATTTGGGTTACAGATGCAGTAGTATCATGATTTCAAGGGCAGTAAAGCCTACATAGTGCAATGCTGTCAAAAAATAAAACTAAAGTAAACACTAAAACAAAGGAGAGGAAAGTAAAAAGACAAATGAGAAAAAACATTTTTAAGCAAATGACCAATTAGAGACTTGTATTAAGAATATATAACTTAATAATAAAAACCATTATGCAGGTAAAAGTATATAAAGGATTTGGGAGTAGAAACAAATATTCAGGTGGTCTCTCCACCATTACTGGGGTCATCCTTGTAGAATCCATGGAGTTTCCCTAGCACCAGGTTTCTCCCCAACCACAAAATGATTTCCTCTGTCAAGGTATCTATTTGTTGTTCTCCCTCTCAGTCGCTCCCCTAACTCCACCAAACTGTTCTTTTCCCTCATGTTCTCTTCTTACCTCCCCTGAACTACCCCTATCCTCCCAGTTTGCTAGGAGAGCTTATGTATTTATTTCCCCTTCCCAAAGGGATAGATCATGGTTATGTCTCTTAGTCTCTTCCTTGTTACCTAGCTTCTCTGGGGTTGTAGACTGTAGTCTGGTTATCCTTTGCTATATTTTAAATATCCACCTATACATGAGTACATACCATGTTTGTCTTTCTGGGTCTGAGTTACATCACTCAGGATGAATTTTTTTATAGTTCTATTCCTTTACCTGAAAATTTCAAGATGTCATTTTTTTTTTTACTGCTGCATAATACTCAATTGTGTAAATGTAACCACTTTTTTATTAATTCATCAGTTGAGGAGCATCTAGGTTGTTTCCAAATTTTGTTTATTACAAATAATGCTGCTATAAACACAGTTGAACATATTTCCTTGAGATATGTACGTGCATTCTTTGAAATTGTGTACTAGCCTTCTCCTGTAATCAAACTGATGATAGCCCTAATTGTTATCATAGGACATTCATCCAATAATTGATGGAAGCAGATGTAGAGATCCACAGCTAAGCTCTAAACTGAGGTTCTGGAGTCCAGTCAAAGAGAGGGAGGAGAAACTATATGAGCAAAGGGGTCAAGATTAGAATGGGGAAACCCACAGAAACAACTGACCTGAGCTATTGGCTCACTGTCTCTGTACTGGCAGCTGGGGAACCTGAATGGGACTTAACTAGGCCCTCTGAATGTGGATGACAGTTGTGTTATGGGGCCTCTGGCAGTGGGACCTGGTGCATGAGCTAGTTTTTTGGAACACATTTCCTGTAAAGGGAAGCCTTGCTCAGCCTTGATACAAGGAGGAAGGGGCTTATTTCTGCCTCAACTTGAGGTCCCCAACTTTGTTGACTTCTATGGGAAGCCTTATCTTCTTTGAGGAGTGAGTGGGGGTGAGATGGGGTGAAGCTGGGAAGTGACTGGGAGGTGGGTGGGAAAGGAGAACTGTGGTGGAAATGCTCTCTGTATGATGTAAATAAAGTAACTGGTTTGGCCTATGTAGAGCACTGTAGAATTGGGTGGAGAATCAGAGGACAGACAGGCAGGAGGAGGGTGGAGTTAGTCAGTCTCCATCCGACCCCCGAAGAAGAAGCATGTGAGGAATCCAAGTGAGCCGTGGGCCGGGCCACGTGGCAGACAGATTAATAGAAGTGGGTTGATTTAAGATGAAAGTGCTAGCTAGTAATGTGCATGAGACATGGGCCAAACAGTACGAAGTTAATATAAGTGTCTGATTAATTTCTTTGGGAGGAAAAAGCTGCCGCGGGCCAGGGTCCAAACCTCCTGGCCCAAATGGGCCCGGGAAACCTTCTACAACAGAAAACTGTGGTTGATATGTAAAAAAAACTTTTAAATAAAAAAGTGTCAAAAATAAACTTAAATAATTATAATAGCATTATTTAAAAACTTGAAGTATTTGAAATTAAAATTCTGTGAATTAGTAAAGAAAATATAATATGTTGACATAATGGAACATCATTCAGCAATAAATGGAATACCATATTTGTGACAAATGTATGTCATGTAAACAGGCTGAAAAGTTATTTATCAAATATGTTATATATTACCAATTATATATAATAAAAATGGGAAAATTCTAGGCAGAGAAAATTGTTCAGTGATTACATGGGGACTTAGCAATGCACTAAATAATTCTTGCTAATAGTGCTTCTTTTTCATTTGATGAATACCACCTGAATTTTTTTGTATTGATATTGGTATACATGTATATGCACTAAAATAATGGCAATGTATACTTTAAATGTGTGATTCTATCATACGCAAACAGTAATTTATAAAAGCTTTTTTCAAAAGACATAATTAAAACAATAAAATTAGATAAATATGGTATTCACAAATGAGGTATTTTATTATCATTACAAAGCTACCAATCAGTAACTAAATGCCAATACATAAAATGCCTACAGGTAAGATTCCTAAAACTGGGTTAGAGCCAGTTTCCAGTGGTTAAAAATGTTAATTTCAATAGTTAGCCAATGTTAACTGATAAACCAAAGGTATAAAATGCATTAGAAGTATACTACTTATGAACACTCAAAGGGAAAGAGCAAATATGAACAAATGAGAGAATAATGCAAGATTAAGGAAATTACAGAAATTTACATATGATCTACTGAGTTTTCTTAAACTAGTAATTCTCTATCCTGTCTGCATATTGAGACTATCAGGGGAACTTTTAAGTTAGTAAGGCTGGGAGGAGGAGCCTGAGACTTGGCATGCTTAATATTTCCTGTAGGACAATAAGGGATTGCCAGAATGGAAAACTACTAGTCTAAGCCAACTGAAACTGGATATGGCCAAAGCAGAGAGAACCCAGGGAGATTTTCCACCTGGAGAATTGATCCAATTAGGACATTTGGTAAACTTTAGGGGTTGTGTGGAGCCAAACATTCAGGCATAGCAGGTAGAGCTCTAATTGTCAGGTCTTGGTGTTTCTCAAATCTAACCCCTACTCTTTAGCCCCACCTCTCCAAATTTGAAGTGGTATGCTAATGTTCACAATAGGGAAAGGTTTCATTTCATATCTCAATGAGAAATTACCAAATTTCATGTCAGACTCCAAATCAGTACCCTTTGCTGTTCCCCACTGCCTTGCTGTTTCACAGTCTGAAATTGGGTTTAGGAGGCAGGCAATCTTAAATGGGCTATTAATGCATTCAGTCCTATTCCCCAATTCTCTTTCCAAACCTGCCTGAGGGCTTCAAATCTTTATCTTAAATACTGCTCTTTCAAAGCTACATTACATAATCAGTTCAGCAATAAACCTTTCAAGTTATATGGCTTTTAGTCAAAGCAAATCTTTTGGCCTGGTTTTCTTGCCAAGACTCATGACTCCTGCCTGTCTCATCCAATGAGCACAGTAATAAATCTCCTTTGCTGAATGCCAACAGCATGCTAGGCACTGTAAGGCACTTCGGAGCTGGTGAAGGAGTTGTAGCATCATTTTAGGGTCTTGTTTTCCTTATCCTGCCCTTTCACCCTTTTGAAGATGTTAAATACCCACTACTTATACCTAACTATCCCCAGTGTCTACAGTTGATGCTTTTGAATGCAAATATGTTCCACATTAATTATCATCAAGCTAAAATTCTCTTTTTTATTGCTCAATCTCCTTGTTTCCTACATGCTGAGCACATAGAGATATGTACAGTGTTATGTGTATGTGTTGGTACCTATTGAAAGTTATTTAATTCTTTGGACAGTTTGTCAAAATCTCTTGGTTTGTGTGACATCTTTGCTACTTTATTTGCTTTTTCCCAGGGTAGATAACCTCCTCCCAGTTACAAGTCTTTGTTAATACTTTGTTCTTAATTTACATAGCAGATCATGATAAACAAATAGGAGTATGTTTTCTTGTCATGACTCCATTAATTTTTTCCCCTTAAGAGGCAGAGGGTTATAGAAAGTCCTAAATTTTGCCATATCCTACAGTGGTCCTCCAGGATAGGAAAGGAAAGAAGAAGTAGATCAAACTTTGAACTTTTCTACTTCCTCGAGTGAGGTGTTCAATCCATTTTTACTGGATCTACCCTGTTTGTCTCTGTTGGGATTTATTGTTAGACAATTTCACATTGAAGATTCAGTGGAATTATCTGTAGGATTTGAGAATTCCTTGAGCCCACTACACAGAGTCACACTTCAAAGATGAATCATAAATGATTGTTCCAGTGTCTTTAAGTACTCAGTAGGCAGAATAAAAACTATATATGTCCAGCAGACACTACTGTGAAAGGGCCAGAACTGTTTAGAGGTTGAAACAAGATGCAAAAATTCCATTATCATCTTTTAAATTTGATAATTTTCCCAGTTTTGACTTTTTATAATTACAATATCTGATTCATTACTTTATTTCTAATATTAATTCTATGATCTGAGTTCCTGATCATATACATTTGGCCATAATTACAGGTTACATTTATAGGACATGGTATGTAGGAATAACTACTAAGTCTGAGTAAACTTTTGCAATTTACTTTCCTCAGCCATTCTTTCTTCATATGAATATACATATGTGTACATTGCAGATTTAATCTAATAATTTATCCATGTCACTTTGATCTAAGTATAAAATATCTTCAATTTAGCATGGACAAGATAAATTATAAGCTCTTTGTCTTTAATTCCAATGAACTGTTACATGGTATCTGCTTCATGAATATGCCATAGCTTAGCTGAATCTCAACACTTAAGACTTTTGTTTGGGTCCAAGGTCGTATAAAATATTAATAATGGCTAATACTTATCTAGAACTTTCTATGTGCCTGGACATTGAGACATGAGTCATTGCACTTAATCTTCATGACATCCCATAATTTAGGCCATTATTTCTCTTCAACAAATAATGCAACTAAGATATAGCATGACTCAGAAACTTGCACAAGATGTATAGCTAGTAAGTGATAGAACCATGATCAGAACCAAAGCAGACTAACTGCAGAGTCTTTACTCTTAATTGCAACTCTATGCCTAGAAACATTAGACATTGCTTAAGTGGATCAAATGCTAACATAAAACTCCCAAATACTGCACTTCTGGGTCTGTCTAAAGATTTAGAGGCCAGAGACACATTGTTCAAAGTTCCATAACTGACTACTTATTCTTCACTTTTGTGTCCAATAATTTAGGACTGAGAAGGGAGAAGCATTTTGCAATTCTCTGGCTGTGGAGTATGACATGTAAGAATTACCAAAAAGTACTTTGCCCTCAATACAGCTACTGCCACCAATTTGGTACTGTAAGAGCCAAAATCCTTCTTTGGCATGGAAAGTAGTCAGTATCCCCTCTAGCTCTCACTCTGGAGTAATTAAGATAACTGATACTTGCTTAAAGTTGAAAATGTATTTAGTTGGATGAAGACTTTGGGTGCATTCTGGAAGTGGTGGCCTTGCATAATCCAGTGCCAGGCATAGTAAGCAAAACCCTGAAAGGGTCTCCTCTACAAGCACCATGTATATCCAGCTGTGCCTTCAAAACTCTATCCACTAGGACTTAACAATGTTGGTCCCTATCCCTATCAACCGATAGACTGCTGGCAAAGAATGCAGGGATACGGATGACAAGTACTAGTTAGGTTAGGGTCATATTGCATCTTCATTCTGGCCTGACTGGATTTACAGCATGATTTTGAACAAAAGGCTTTTCTTCTCTGAGTGTCAGTTTCCTTATCTATACAGCAGAAATACTGGGTTAGGGAGTCATTGTCTTGTTATTACAGACAGCAATTACTTGAAAATACAATTATAAAGTAATAAAAATGAATATAGACAACAAAACAAAACCTCAAGTCGTTTATGTACATTAAAGATAGCTAAGATAGCAGAGGTGGTAGTAATTAAGGGGGAAGAATCTGTGAAAGGGTATGATCTGTACAAACTCTACTCTATGCCATTATTATACTCCTAAAGCAATGTAAAGAAACAGCTTGAAATCACCTCACCTAAATAATTGTGAGGTTTCTAGCTAAATAAGATATCTTTCAAATATCAAATATCAAAATAAGATGTTTTATCAAATAACATCTTCCAATGTTAGGGAGAATGGGATTCCTGAGAATAAGGAAGACTTCAATTAGCCAAGCAAAGGATGGCTAAACAAAGGGTTCTCAATCTCTTGTGGGCTCTGAGACAAAAACACTGACTACTAAGTTGTGAAGAGGGTCAGAAAAGAACTCCCTTTTATCCATCCCCTAACTCTGAGGACAAAATGCAAGAGGAGGCTGGAAAAACAGTACCTGCATTCAGTTTCCAGCACCTTCACTCAGAACTCCTATCACTCCAGGTCCAGGAAACTTAAAGCTCTTTTAGGCTCTCTGAACACATGCAACAGAGAGAAAGAGAGAGAGAGAGAGAGAGAGAGAGAGAGAGAGAGAGACAGAGACAGAGACAGAGACAGAGAGACAGAGAGAGGGAGGGAGGGAGAGAGAGAGTTTTGTGAGTTGTCATAGCTGTCTTTTATTTTGGGCCTTACAAAGGATGAAGTGTATGTCTTCTTGCAGTTTAGTGGTCAAGCTTATGTACTGTTCATGGGGAAAAAAGAAAAGGCAAATTAAAATGATAGGATGTACTTTTCCAATGAGTGAGTCTATGCTTCTTTAAAACTGGCTTGTGGCTTAGGACATATCTAGAGTACTGCTTAAGGTCTATTCACTATATGAGAGTGGTCAATATAACAAGGACAAAGAATATTAGATCAACACAGAAATAGTAATATAGCTTTTTTTCCCTTTAACATGTCTCCAGTGCTTAGAAGTACAATAACATATCTTACAATAATTTCCTCTTACATTTTTGACATGTTAGAAAACAGATGATGCATATAAATTAGAAGATATCAAGAAGTGTTTAATGAAAAGGCTATCTACAAATATGTATTTTCAAGCCATGAGATCTAGAAAAATAAAAGATAATTTGGAGAAACTTGAAATTTGGAGAGCAAGTGCACTGCTTTGACAGAAATATTGGTTTCGAGTTGAGGAGCCAAGTCAATTATAGCTGACCCTACAGGAATGGGAACATCAAGACCCCAACTTAGATTCTTTACACCTGTTTTATCTTGCTATAGGTTAGTATAAGTAAACCCAACTGGAAGACATGAGATACTGAATCTTGCTATAATACAAAGAAGCTTCCTAAGTCAAGAGAGGAGGAAAATAAATAGTGGGTTCAAAGAGGAAAATACAAAGGGAGCCATCTCTGCTGGTGAATGAGGCTCCCTGTGCCACCTTAACCATAATATGTGCTAGTTTCATTACCTTTACTAACTTTCTTTTAGATATAAATGCTCTGACTCCAATTTCCAATCTCCAAAGTAAAACTTTATGGTTTCCAAAGCTTCCAGTGTAAGGCATTCCCAGACATCTTTGTCTCCAGAGATTCACCATTCCAAAGTTCTTTTAGGAATATTTATTCTTAAAGTTCAATGACCCTCTTTTACTACCAATTCATGTTTCAAGCAACATAGATGCTTCTGATTCAGGGCAGATTTTGGATCTTCTGCTTTTCTGTACCCTAGAAATACAAGATATTATTACACTACAAATAAGGATCAATGATGGATGCAACAAGGCATGAACATTACTCACTGAGCATACCAATAATGTATAGTTAGAGACAGTTGCAAGACTGGAGAAATAGAAGGATTTGAAACTGGAGGTAAATGCTCATCTTGTTGTCCTTCACAAGCTTTGTCATCTAAAGACCAACCTTGACCTCCTTCATGGTTCAGCAGAGGCAGAGATGTCCTGTTTCAGTTTTATGCACAATACTCTCACTGGAAACATATTTTGTCCATGACAGATATGTGATACAGGTGCAATCAGATGTAACATGATATCAAAATGTTTAAATTTCAGTATCTATTTAGTACTTCTTATGTGAACATAGGCCAGGTTTTGCTTTTTTTTTAATTTAACTAATGGGAATAATTATACAAATCTTTGTATTCCTTCCAAATGTGGCACCTGAGGCTTCTTTTAGATTTCAAATGAAAACCTAGTAACTGGTTCACTTTAAAATTCTAGATAAGTATGGTGATACAAACATTTAATCCTAGCTCTCAGGAGGCAGAGGTCAGGTCTCTGAGTTCAGGGCCAACATGGTTGACACAGCAAGTTCCAGGCTAGTCAGAGTTTTATGATGGGACTCTTCCTCTAAAACAATCAAATACACAAAACAGAAACAAAAATTGAGACGTTCCAGTTCAATGTTGTGTATATATGAATAGGAGGGGATAATATGTGTACTTGTAACAGACATTTAGCTGGATATTGTGAACCAACATAAATGACTGCATGTCAGAAAGTATGGGGGAAATATAAGAACATGTACAAAGTATAAGTGAAAATAAATATGAAATATATAAAAGTTTGTGTTTCTGTAAGATTTAACATGATTATTTGGAAATTGCATAAGAGAAAATCTTGGAGATAAAATATATGTATTAGTAAGTGTGAAATTCCTATTGATAGTACAAATATATAAATGGATATAAATGTATAGGAAATATACAGGTTGGATCTACTGTAACCACTGTTTTATAAGCTCATGACACTTTAAAACTGGAAATTCCTTATATTTCAGCCTTCTATATGTGTGCATATAGATGCATATATTCAGATGTTTCATGTGAAATCAAGTGAATGCATATTTATAGAATTTATGTAAATATGAGTCTACAAGTAAGTTCAAATGTATGTATGTGTGTGTGTGTGTGTGTGAGAGAGAGAGAGAGAGAGAGAGAGAGAGAGAGAGAGAGAGAGAGAGAGAAAGAAACAAGAAGGATCTAGCCTTTGGTCTCTCTGATGGTGAACACATGCACTCCTTTCAACTCATAACTTTCCCAGAAAACAAGCTTTCCAAGCTGAAATTTTCCACACAGGCTTTCCACCCCAAAGGAGGCTTTATTTATTTTTTCTTTTTGCTCTGAGCCTTATGCCTAGCCATTCTGGACTGAGGAGAGGAGTAAGTGCCCAGCTCTACTCAGAGAATAATTGGGAACATTTTGCTACACACAGAAAACTGGAAAATGACTGGTGTGTGGGGCTGAAACAGTGCAGGTTGTAGCCGGCAAGACAAAGGGCCCCTCAGCTACTTTATTTGTTCTCTTTAAAAGTAGCCCCTAAGTGACTGAAATATCGCTCGCCACCACAAGCAGTATGAAATTTCACCACCAGTTGGAGTTACGTAACTGTCTCTATGGCAACCAAAGCCCATAAACATTCAGTATCATTGTTGGCTGGTTACATAGCAGTGGTTTTAATGCCCCCACCATCCTTCCCCTTTAGCCCTTTCTAGGTTGTTTTCCTCTTTTATCCCCTTCCTCCTAATTTCCTTTTCTGTCAAAGGTAAGAAAATTAAATGTAGAACAATATGAGTGAAAACTAGAGCTTTTTAAGCAATGGGTGCACATGAGGTGAGTCCTCTGAAGTGCAGTGTAGGTGCTTAGCTTGCCTGCAGGCCAACTAACACCAGGGAAATTACTGCTTCCCACTACTATAACACAAACCACAGGCATACATTCTGTAGTAGCTACAATAGAAAGAAAAGCAGGCAAGCTGAAAAAAGAACAAAAAGGGGGTCCAAGAGAAGCCCAGAAAATTTGACCTTTTGTGAGTTCTTCAGTATTTCTAGGATTTTTAGAGTAGTAACAAGATGGTGGACACATTAGTAACAGGTGCTTCTGATCTTGACACAATGAAGTTTGGGAAAATGGGTATAAAACCTTCCATAGCAATATCTCTGCTTTTTTCATATCTTGGGAATACACTGTATTCCTCACAAAGATCAAAAGGTGGGATTAATCAAATAGGGCAACATGGAACATTGAGGTTTGTAGATATTAATTTTGGGATCCATCTCTTAGCTGCTGTGTGATTATAGACAGAGAAAAATATATGAAGATTTTGAATTGCTGAGAGTGTATTCTTCAATCCTCTGCTCTGATACTCACCTCAGACAGTCCATTTCAACCATAAATTGTTTAGAAATAAAATTATTTGACTCATTGGGGAATCTACACAGATCTATACTCTGTCCCCAGGACTCACTAAATACTCAGTATTTTCTTTGCTCCGTGAGAATTCCTTCACAAGTCCTCCAGCTACCAAAACCCCATGAGTCTTTATAATTTCTATTCAAACAGCATCATTTCTTTCACCCATTCCTCATGAGTCTTGAAATGGGATTTTTTTCATTCTGATCATTTCCTTGAGTTCAAGTTCATGGTTTATTATTTCCCCACTAAACTTTGAGGCTCAGATCTTGACACAGTCTTCCCAACTGAGGTATGGCCATAGCTATATAGTAAATTCCAAGAATTAAACTGTACTCCAGGGTGGGAGGAGGAATAAAACATAGAAAATGAAGAGGAGGTTCTCAGAGCATTTATTTTCTAGGTTCAATTTCTGTAACTGTAAAAGAAAAATAAAATAGGCATTGGAGGCCTTTGCCCTAAATGCAATGCTTATCTGCTTACTCACATTTCCACACCCAGCATTACTTAAACTTTGGCATGGCTTCTGCATGTGAGATATGCATAGATAGCATCCATACCAGGCCCCTTTTTTTCTGCCTGGATGCCCAGAAATGCTAGTCTTGTTAAGAATAGAGTATTGCTAATTTTGGTGCCCACATATATGTTAATCCCAAACACAGACCCCTTCTTATTTAGAGAAGCAGAGTTGGCCCACAGATTTTTGTGTGAGGTCTTTCAGATCTACTATTCTGAGATTACTTTGAAATCATCTTTCTATTTGAAAAACTGTCAAAGACAGCAGGGTTAAGGATCCAAGTGTAATAAAAGAGAAAAGGATATATTAGTTAAGTTTTCAGTACTTCCTACTGTTTTTGACAGTAGTATTTCCAGGTTTTCCATATAAAGAAAGGCAGAAGTGGAGGTAAAAAATTAACTTTAACCTCTACTTATATAGAGAAGTGCATTGAGTTTATATATAGTTTATGTGCATTTAGAGAGTTTTTGATGAGTGGCAAATATCACAGGTGATCTAAAGTGCTCTCCAAACTCTATCTACTCCTTTGGTTCTGGGTAATTTCCCTTCAGAGATCTGTGTATATGCATGCATATGTGCATGCTGATGAAGAAAAGCAAATGTGGGCCTCACCTGAGTCTTTGGTAGCTTATTTGCAAAACAGAGAAAATGTTCACTTTCCATGCCAGATCTATCAGGATGGTGAGGAGAGATTTAAAAGCAAAGAGTATGTGTTAATGGGGCAGTACATATTTATTATACAAATGTTTGAGAGCCAGTGCAAAAAAAGATCACTTTCTCTTTGGAGCCAGATAGGGTTATAGACACATTGTTTCAGAAATTGAAAAAAAAGCTTAATTAATTATACAATTTTACATAAATATAAATAATTACACATAATCATGAACAATTCAAAGTTATACCATGCCAATGACCAGGAAACACTTAGAAAAATAGAGCATAAGAAGGCTGTCAGAAGTTTGAAAAGGCTTTTTATTTTAGGTATATAGAATAAAGAGTTGAGAAATAGTTTGTCTGTGTCTAGCCTTCAAATTTCCACATGGCTGGGGATATGAGACTATGAAGAGGCTCCACCCTTGGTATCTCCAAAACAGACCTAATATAGAGGAATTGAGATTGTTCATGAAAATATTCAGAGTCATCAGTAGCCTTAAGAGTAGAGTTGGCTTTTTGTTTAAAGTCCACTAATGAGTGAATACATCCCCTGCTTATCTTTCTGGGATTGAGAAACCTCACTAACAAAAAGCAAAGCATGTTTAAGCTGCAAACCATAAACACTAAACTGCTTGGGATCTGAAGCACCTTGAACTGGCACCTTGGAGCCCATTCCCTTCAGAGAAACACCTGACCCAGTCTTGATGTTGGGATAAGGAAAGTGGATTTGCCTGGAGTGGATGCTGAACTAAGCCACCTTGGGACCTTGAGACCTCCTGTCCTTGCCAGGGAGGATATAAGGAGATGGAGAGAAGAGTGACTTGTAGGGCAGGCAGAGAAGGGCATTTGAACAAGGGGATACATGGATAAAAAATGAGACTTTATTAATAATAAAAAATGAGGAAAAACGAATAGAGTTGGACCAATCAAGTGTTGACAGATAAGGAAACTACTGTTTCTTTACTATTTAAACTGTATGCCAGATAAGCCATTACATAATTGCACATGCCTTGATATAATTTAATTCTGATACACAACTCTTTGCAAGCTCCCTTTCAAGGTAAGTATTATCATCCCAGTTTATGAAGAGGGCAATATTGATATCATACTGATGTACTCATGTTATCATAGCTATAAATTAAAATACTCAGATTTGGCCATAATAGTGTCTTTATAAAGGACTCTCTTCTGATTAAGGTGAACAGAATCTATCTGTCATAATTAAGAGCTGTCTTACAGAATTGTGCAATTAATTATGGTTAATTAATGGAAGTTAATTCTGGCATGGTAGGAAAAAAATAATGTTCACTGCAACAAAGCAACCTACTCTGGACTATCAGGAAGTTAAAAATGGATGTTTCCCCACTTATGTGGCCCAGAGAATTAATAACATACTGACCTTGGTACGGATGCAATGTATGGTGTTAGACAAACTCTTTACTACTATGTTTCAATTTTCTCAACTGTAAAAGTGATTGTGGTGAAGACTAAATGATAGAATTTAAGATTTTAGCTTAATACATAATTGGAATCTAATAAATGACAGATTAGAAGAAGATTATATTAGGTAAACCTTTTATTAAAATTATATCTGAATTTGTCATTCTTCATATCTTATCAATTAATGACAGTGATCTTCACTAATCAGCAAACATATCATTATATAATTTTACCAACTTTCCAGAAAAACAGATTCAAGGAAATCAAATCATCCTCTTCAGCACTTTTTGGCTAAATATTTCTTCTCACCTATATGTATATATATATATATATCTATTAACAATGGGGTATATGTTACAAATTCTGGCCCTTTGTATTATCCACCATTTGAGATATAAGAACATGTATGGAGCCATAAGTAACCACAGCATAAAAAATAGCACTGGGGTGGAGAGGATTATGTACATAAAATATTTTCATATCTTTAGATCAAAAGAAAATTGTGTTGTTTAATGTCTGATTTTTTCCACAAAGAGGCCTCCATTACCAAGCTAATTTTCAAAGTTTCTTATAGTCATTGTTGAAATTTTTTCACTTAGAAGTCAATAGACCCAAATTACTCTAGTATCTCAGTCCATGGTAGTTTTCAACTGCCATCATTGGATCTTGCCTTATGCCTAATTATTGTGGAAACTGTGGCAAATAAAGTAGAACTAATGCTTTTTACTCATAAGGCTTTCAGCAGAAAATTTAAGTTTCAAAATCAGGCACTCAAAGTGACTCATGGGAAATTCCCATCATCTCTTTGTTGAGTTTCCTTATCAGTGAAAATGTAGCAACTAGTACATATAAGAACTCTACTTTGGACCTACAGCAATACACTTTTTTTTTTTTTAAAGACAAGATGTATGCTCAAGGAATCAGGAAAACTACCTCCTAGCTCCTTAGATTCTCAGCTTCACCAAGGTTAAACAGTGTACCCTAAATTGTATAGACAAATTCAGGCCATGTCCTGGGCTTCCTCTCAAAATAAACTTTACATTTGTAGCACAAAGAAAATAAATCTGCTAGATGTTTGCTTAATCACATTCTGTTCCCAAATAGACATTAAACAAACAAGATGAAAAGAAAGACATTGTTAATGCTTTTAATAACCCAATAATATTTAAATAAGTCAATAATTGTCTAATTAAATTTAAATGAACAACAGAAAAGTAAACTTTCCTGGATCGCTCTCTACTTTTGCTGTAGAATCCTCTTGGGGCACAAAGAAAATTGCTCCTTGGGCTAGACAAGTCAGGATCAGCTGAGAGTAGTGAAGAGTAAAGAACATCAAAGATGTTGCTTGATAAAATTTCTTTAGAATTGGCAAAGAAATTCAAAGGATCAGAAATGGTAATGGAAAATGGAAATATCTTATATATATATAAAGACATATGAAAAAATGTTTGACTCAATTAAAAATTTATTTTAATCATAAAACTGAGACTATAATCTAAGACTTTCCATGATGCCAACTTGCACACATCCTATTTCAGGTGACAAAGTAACTTCTGATAGATAATACCGTGGACTGCCAAAGTATACGATTGGGAATGAAATTTATTCACTGCCATTTATAAACAAAATTGACTTATGTAAATTGTACTACCTTTCTGCATTACCCTTCATCTCTAAAATGAACAATGATGCCATATTCTAACTAATGAGTTTGTCAGGAAGATTAGCCCAGTTATCATTTGTATAGCATTTAGAAAAATACTTGTTACAAAGCCAACACTGTGCAAATATTTTTTAAATAAAATAAGAAGACTTTATTTAATTTTGAACTAAGCCAATAATCTAAAACAACCAGTAGCAGGAGTCTTCTTATAGATTATTACTTCTCTGAAGCATTCATCTTGTCTGCCTCCATTTGAGATCTGGAACATTCATTTGACTTTCATGTGTGATGAGGGATTGTGAGTCAAATGAATGTTATTATATATATATATATAATAACATTATATATAATATCATATAACACTATAATGCTATCTCTCAAATTTTTCCAGTCACAAGAAATCAACCACTGAAAGAACCCTCACACATCCTGCCTCAGCAAATCAGCATAACAATTCCTAGAAAGATATATAATTCTTTCACATTTTAGAAATGAGAAAACCAAATTTTTAGTCTGTCAAGGTTACTGGTATAACTGGTTAGGCTTAACCTTATGTTACAGTAGTTTTAAGCTATTGAAGTTTTGGATCCCCAGCAAGTGTGTTCCCTGGTAACACTAGAAAGGTAAGCATCAGATTGGCCATCTCTAGGAATTTCAATTACCATATGAAAATTTTAACTTATCTGGACTTTGTTCTAAATTCCATCTCTACCCCTAAGTGGAAACTGTTATTTGAAGCTACCCAACAGGAGGTGGGAGGGATTATTCCTTAATGAGATAATGTATTTTTTCTTCCCAGAAGCCTCTTCTCAGTACAGATGCTTTTATCCTCTTTTGTCAGGGAACACTGGGGTGCCTCTGCCATGCAGTTTGCCTTAGAAAAGCTTACTTTTCTTTATCCCATTTGGTTACTGGCCAAAGGCTAAGTATGCAATGAGTTTTTCACTCTTTTCCCCTGAAGATTCCCTATGCCTTTGCTACATGACTGCTTATTCTCCTCCACAGCAAAGAGCAAATGGTGCAGCATTGTCTCTTTCTCTTCACCACTTTCTTTTTCCTGGGAGCTGCTTGTCTGTCTTCTTGTTTATCTCTAACAAGGTAGTAGTTTGTTCTCAGTCTTCACTTTGACTCTGGTTTTAAATTCTTTTGTTAGTGAGCCTAAAAATCCTGAAAAAGAGTCTCAGTTTCCCCAGTAACAGCATCACTCACCTTCTAGGTCAGAATATACTACTAATGTGGTATGATATTAGGCAATACACTCCCTATGTCTGTGCCAAAAGACTCTCATCTACTCAGTAACGGGGTGTGACAAGGTGATATCAGACATGATTCTAATACCTCACACTTGTTTACAAGGAATAATATCCTTCTATTCCACTTATTACCTCACAATTGTTTATGTTGTACAAGAAATAATATCCTTCTATGCCACTTCTTCAATTTTTCCATGACTTCTCTTTTTTACAAATAAGTACAGAATTTCAGAGTTCAGAGAATATGCTAAGCCTGCTTGACCTTCTGTCTTCTTTCTCTTTTCTTTTATCTAGCACCATGAAGTTAAATATAAGTAAGACAGGACACTTGTATTGTTCAATTAATGTGAGTGAGCCCATTAAGATCATCAGAGCAGAATATGACTGTTTTGTTTAATTTTTTTCCTTTTTTATTATTATTATTATTATTATTATTATTATTATTATTATTAACAAAGTAGTCACACTTTCTAACCTTGCATGTTTTTAGATCAATGACTTTGGGTGAGAATGTCTTCTTGTCTTCTTCCCTAAAAAAAAAAAAAAAATGTGGATTATAAGCACTCTTTTCTGAGGACTTTTAGTAACTGGATTATTTGGAAGCAGTGAGAATGATTTTTGACAGTGTATTTTTGCTGTGCACTCCAGGCTGGTCTTGAATTCATGATTCTCTTTCCTTAGTCCCCCTGGTTCTGGAATTACAGGCATATACCACACCTTTGGCTTTTATTTTCCTTTGTGATTAGATGAATTATCAATATTACCTAACAAACTTCAATTTGCATTGATTTGTGGTAAGGACTTAATGTTTTTACCATAAAAAGGGAATCTACCCATGAGTGGACATATGTCATCACCTTCTCTCTTAATGGTTAATCTAGTTGAACTGGTCAATTATCTGGCCAAGAGACTACTTCTCAGTAATGGGAATTTATACTAAACCATCTTAGAGCTAGGAATCCCCTTTAATGAGAGAATGTACATTTCCTTCGCAGAAATCATGCTTTCTTTTCACTTGAAGAACAGCCTCCATAAGGTTATCCTAGTCTTTTTCACACTATCTTAGAGAAGCCTCAATCACACTATCTTAGAAAAGCCTCAATTTTCTTTTTGTTCTCTCTCTCTCTCTCTCTCTCTCTCTCTCTCTCTCTCTCTCTCTCTCTGTCTCTGTCTGTCTGTCTCTCTCTCTTTCTCTCTGTCTGTCTCTCTGTTTCTCTGTCTGTCTCTGTCTGTCTCTCTGTCTGTCTCTGTCTCTGTCTCTGTCTCTGTCTCTGTCTCTCTCTCTCTCTCTCTCTCTCTCTCTCTCTCTCTGTGTGTGTGTGTGTGTGTCTCTCTCTCTCCTTGGCTTGCTTTGCCTTATACTTTGGACTTCATTATTTTTCTAAAGTTACCCTCACCAAACATGTGGCTTTTTCCTTCCCACATGACTTATCTCCACAATCACTTAATTCAAATGGCATGATTTTTTGTTTGTTTGTTTTTGTTTTTCAGGAAAGGGTTTCTCTGTGTAGCCCTGGCTGTCTTGGAACTAGCTCTGTAAATAGAGTTTGCCTTGAACTCACAAAGATGCATCTACCTGCCTCTGCCTCCTGAGTGCTGAGATTAAAGATATGTGCCATCATTGCCTGGTGGCATGGCTTCTTTTCCTTCTGTTCTCCATTCTTCTCCTCTGGGTATTTGCAGTGTATAGCTATCTGTTCTTGATATTTTTCTTTACCACTAATAAAATTGTTCTTGAGATTCCTTTTGAGTCTACCTTTATATTATTTTTATTAGTGAGACTAAGAACCTCAAAGAGTAACATGTTCAACTCCCCAATACTTTTGAACACAATCTCTCTTAATAAATTTGCTTGAAGACAAACTTGTACTAATCACATTCTGGAGTTCTTTGAGAAATTAAAGTTACATAGTTCCTGTTCTGAGAAGCTCATACACTAGTATGATTCAATCATCTATCCCAGATAGGCATACAATATTTGCAAGTAGAGTAATTCTTACTTGAATATAGGAAAAGTTTTATAAAAATAATCTCTTGTTGAGCATAATTGTTTTGGCAATCCTGGCTTTCCAGTTATTCCAAATGAAGTTTAGTATTGTTCTTTAAAGGGTCGTAAAATATTGTGTTGTGATTTTGATGGGAAGTGCATTGAATCTGTAGAAGGGAAGGGAGCTTGAACAAGGATATACACACTAAAAATATGACTTTATTCATAAAAATAAATTACTTAGAGTTTTCTATTAAAAAATAAAATAAAATAATCTCTATGACACTTCATACATGTGGCAGGACTTAGCTCTTAAATAAATAAAAGCAGCAAATGCAAGGGGAAAGAGAAAGATAGGACTCTTTTGGGATACATAGGAACCTGGCATCTAGAGTGAAAAGTTAGAAGAACTCCATAAAGAGCAACTAATCTCCCAGTGTAAAGCAAAGAGGGTCAACCAGAATTTTCAGCCAGGATGTGATAGAAATGAAAAAATACACATTTCTAGTTCTAATCAGGCAAAAAATATTCATATTAGTTTTGGTTTTAGATTGACATCTCACTTCCCACTGAAGGCAGAAGTACCTTGAGATGTTTTACAAAGAAATATTACCTGCTTCCATTTCAGGAGTACAAATTTACTCTCTTCTGTAGACAGAACTACAAGTTTCACAGGAAAAGGAAGATGAACAGATGTCTGACAAATCCAATAGCTCTGACTGACATTTGTTCTGATTATTACTATGATTGAGCCAAGTTACACAAAATGGCCTTCTTAAAAAATGGGCTGTGAGAAACTGCCATATGTTTCAGAATTATAAGCCTGTAAGTTTGCTGAGAACAGCTAACAAGCTCACTTCACGTGGAAAATTCTCAATCAGACAGATAGATGATGCCTGGGACCATTTTTTCACGCATTACCTGTTACCATTTTCAAGGCCGAGAAAAATTCTTCTCCCACCCTTGTCTAATGTACCCAGGCATTTGTATGGTCCCTGAAACTGGGGAACATGCATATTTAATACTAGCCAAAACATGGAACACAGATGTCTTTTTTCTTAAGGATGAGGTATGAAGCTTTACTAGATTATTTGAAAGAATTATATTATAATAAGACTTATTTGTTATGGAATAGAATATAAAAGATATAAGTAAGCTTTTCACATTACTATAAGTCTATTAAAGGTTGATATTCTGATTTTGGGTGGAAAGGATAAAAAATTATGTTATTGCTAGAAAAAAATGGAGATACAGAGAAAGGGTATAGTTTTCTTCCTGGAATTTCAGAAGTACCTAATAACAAAAAAGACAGTTCAAACCACTGGCCTCCAAGACAGTTGTAATGTCCACTATGTTGGACTGATGGTTCGTGCCCTATAATTCAATAAAGAACTCAAGAGGAACCTAGTACTATTTCTTAGCACATAGAGAAGAATTTTACTAATTTTTAAGATTTCTTTCATGTTAAGGTCTTAGTGTCTTATTTTCAAGAAGCTACCTTAAATATGTAATTAATAGATCATCACTCCAGCTCTCAAATGAGAATAACTAAGCTTGATATGTTCATTATGCCTGCCTTGCTGTCTGAAGTCAGAGGAGTTCCTTAAACTCTATGTACTTCAATCACAGGTAAAATTGAAAAAAGTGAGACAGAAAGATCTAAAACATTTGAGTAACCTAGGCTACATAGTGTGACCCTGTCTCAAGAAGTATGATAATCAATCATCTATCAATCTATCAATAGTAGCTATAGAATAGTACTGCACCAATTAAGTAAATTAATCCAAGCAAACCAAATGAAAGCTAGATCACTAGGTAATTACTATTGTTAAAATTGAAGTCTGTGAATCTGAAAGACACCACAAGTTCATATTGACATGATATCTCTGCTAAGTACAGAGGGCAGAGTTTATTGTACTTAGTGGTTGGATTGTTGAAATCATAATGTGTGACATGCTTTAAAAAAAAATAATACTGGGGCTGGAGAGATGGCTTGGCGGTTAAGAGCACCGTCTGCTCTTCCAGAGGACCCGGGTTCAATTCCCAGCACCCACATGGCAGCTAACAACTGTCTGTAGTTCCAGTTCCAGGCAAACAAACATTTGCCTTGGCAAATAAATAAATAAATAAAGTTTTTTTTTTTTTTTAAAAAAAAAAAATAATACCCTCAAGCAAGCCATTCTGTCATTCAAACAAATATAGGTCTTGTGTACCAAAATATATGCTCATGCTTTTGTTAAAAATGATGTTACTTTATCAGGAGAAGTATCTCTTTGGATGCTTGGAACTGTAAAGCTGTAAAATGCTTATTGGAAATTGTTTCAAACAGTGGGAAACGGTCCTAAGTGAAAAAATTTTCAGACAGGGAGCCTTTTACATTTTGGCAGTGGAGGGGGTTAAACAGAGTAAAAGTCAGAAATTGTTGAAAACTGGTTCTGGAATCTTGACTGAGATAGCACATGTGGTCTCATCAGCTTTTCATTTCTTTATCTGTGGGTGGCTATTATAACCTCTATTTCCTAATGTGAGCCTAACCATTGCTCCACAGTGCACCTGATGTCTACAAGATTGCTTAATTGTGACTTTTGTTAGTCAGCAGTCATCAAATACATGTTTTAATTTTAACATAGTCTGGCCTATTGTGTTTTGAGATAGTTACTGTGAAACTACATAACATGGAATCCTAAGGTATTCTATAAACACATCTTGGGAATTATCTAGAAGATATAATACTCCCACTTCACCAGAAGAGCTCATTTTAACTTTTCTTTTTTAATGTTGTGAATGGCTGTTGAATTTTAATTATGACAAAAATTATATTACTAAAGTAAAATTGTGAAGCTTCAGTCATAAACATCAAAATATTGTATGATTTTAGAAATGTCAACATGTTAAAAAGCAAAGGACAATACTTTGAGTTTCACTGGTCTAAAATATTTGAGGCAAGAGTAAAAACAAAAAAAAAATAACTGAACAGGAAAGGAAGAAGAACTGATTCTTCCTTCAAACTTCAAACTGAGAAGGAAGAAAAGGCACAGAATTGGCTCAATAGTTTAGAATACAACTGCCTTCTTTTCAGATATAATTGTAGCTAAAATGTTTGCTACAACAGACAAGAGAGTTGAAGTATGGATGAAGAGATAGAAATGAAGGTTGTTTGGGAATAGGACAGGACATTCTGGAAGTGGCCTAAAGACATGGACAAAATACCATGAAGGTTTAAAAATGAGGACTAGGAAGAGAGAAACAGTCACTGGCAAAAGAAAGGGAGACCTTGGAATTCCAGAAGTATTTTAACTTAGTTTGTCTTTTGACAATCAGATATCTTTGTCAAACTGTGTCAAACCTTAGGTTCTCATTACTAAACTAGGCATTTAGGGAAGATCAACTGCATAGTCAGTGCTCTCCGAAGAAGCCCACATTTGATCCCCTACTTTGCTAAGAAAACCAATGTCTCACACCTTAAATCATTCCCATCATCCAATAAGGCAGGCCAACCTGCCAATTGATGACCTAGAGCCCAAGGAGTATGACAGAAATTTTAAGTTTGGGGAGATGACCCTTGAATCACTTAGCTTATCTGGCCCTGTGGGTTTGTTGTATATGGTACAACACACACTTTCATTAAAAAGATCTCATTGTCCATTTAGCAAGTTATTTCCAAAGGCAATCCACCAAAATCTTGGTCTTTTTCTTTCTTTTTTTTGTATTTTATGCATTATTATTATTAAACACTAGAAGCACCTGATGTGGGATCATCAGTTTATCATTACATATACATTTGGGTGATATATTGTATTCTTTATTGTTAACCCAAATATGGGCAAGTTCAAATGATTGTCAACTTCCTCATTCTTTTACATGTATATATATTATATATAAATATATTCACAAATGCTCTATAATGAGTCACATGTCCTAGATACCAGTTAAGGCAGCAGAACTAGATTTTTTTCTCTTAAAACATTGATGAATCTATATTACATGACAAAAATTAAAAGCCTTCAGATATTTACTGGCAACAGAATCTGGATTCACAAGCTCATTTTTTCTGTAAGAAAATCCTAATAAAGTTGACTTTTCTGTAATGAATTGGCTATGGATTAAATTCAAATTCTTGTTATAAAGCTATATATTACATTAAAAATGTGTAAATTTGGAAAAATTGCTCCTCTTTTTCATATCTCAATTTTCTCATTTGTAAATAGATATCATAAAGGAAAGAACTATTCATAGCAAATAATGAACTTAAATGATATAACCAGTCAATTTTACTTCATTGTCATAGAAAAAGTACTCAAATGTTAACTATTATTAATAATAAAAGCAAGAAGACAAGACAAATGTCTAAATATATGTTTAGTTTTTGAAAGAGCACTGTGCTTAGAATAAAACCTCCTGGAATTAAGTCTAAGATATATTACTCATTACTTGGCTGACCTTGATTTTTTTTAATCACTCAACATCAAAATCAATGGTGTCTAAAATAATGAAGTAATGATGGGACAGCATTATTATCTATTGAAACTGTGTTGTATTTAAGTCTTGTTACCAATCATTGTTGGAGCTCCTACTGTATGCCAAGCTGTGGCATTTGAGTTGGAATGAAACCAATTAATAAGATTGTGGCTATTGATTCTGTGATAAGACAGAGTTAAATAGTACCATAAACACTTAATAAGGTACAAATTTTGGGCTAAAACTACAGAAATGTGTATAGTGTCTCAAAATGAGATAAACATGTAGTTTGAGGCCGTACAACAACATGGCAGTGTGTAGAAAAGTTCTTTAATGTGTTTATTTTAAAATTAAATGTGATTATGCTTTTTATTTCTTTCCTTCAAGTCATTCCATGTACCCCTATTACCACTTATTCTCTCACAAATTTATTGCCTTTTTCCTTGTTATTTTTATGTGTGTTCATGTGTGTTTATAAGTGCATAAGCATATGAATGTAGCATTCTGGTTTCCTTTAGTGCTGTTTTATGTAAATAATTTTAGAACTGACAACTTGGAATTGGATAACTAATTGGGGGCCTCATCTTTTGGGATGACTAATTTTCCCTTACTTAGCATTACTAATTTGCTTGTAGTCCTATATTTAGGAGTAGAACTCTATGAGATTTTCCCCTTTCCATAACAGTATGTTCATTGGTATTGTCATTACTCAGGATCTATTTTGGTAGCCATACTCTTAAGGTATTGTGAGGGAAGCTTCCTTCTCAGTACTAGAAGACAGCACTTCACAATAGACTTCCTGGCCTTCTACTCTTATAATCTGTCTGCTTCCCTCTCCTCTGTGTTTTCTGAGCCTTCACTATAGGACTTTCAATGTAGATGTATCCACAGGGCACCCTACAGTCATTCTCTGCATTTTGACTGGTTGTCATTTTTCTATAATGGCCTTTTATGGAAAGAGAAGCTTCTTTGTTGGAGCATAAGAACAACTACACTTGGCTGTGGATAAGAGTTTTGGAGCTCAGTCCTGACTGATACATCTAGAACAGAACTCATGAATCTAAGGCACAGGTATCACTGAAGAAGACAGAATGAAAAGATTGTAAGACCCAGAGGAACAAGAATTTTTTGTGGGGTTCTGGTTCTAGAAATGGCATAGAGGCTACATGTAGTATCAACTATATGGTTGCCAAACATCTGTATAAGGTTGCTACCAGTAGACTGACTAATGTGGAAGAGAAAAATCTCAGGAGACCTTAACTGTAGACAAAGAACTATGCAATTAAGAATATTAAAATTAGAAGGAATATTCTTCCCCAAGGCAGAGTATATCAGTTATCAAGTACTAAATGTCAGCCTTGAAAACATATACATATAAGTAACATCATACAAACTTGGCACATTGTATTTACATATTTGAGAACATACACACACACACATACACATACACACACAAACATGCATGCTTGAGCAACAACAAAAATTATTAAAGAAAAGGAGTCCTGAATTTCAAAGAGAACAAGTTGGGTACATGGGAGGGTTTGGCATGTAGAAAGCAGAAAGTGGCATTAGTTATTGTTATCTCAAAAAAAAACCCCACAGTACTCAAGAAATACCAATATGTTTGTGTTCTTAGTTGGTTATACAAAATAATACAACATAAACACTCATGTTTGGTCTAAAGACACTGCCTTTGCCTTTCTGTAAAACATTTCTGTATAATTTTCCAATTTCTATAGAATTCAATTTATCCATAGCAGTAATTTTCACATAATGTCAGTTGTTTTCAGTGGTTTTAAAGACTCTTCAGAGCTCCTAGTTCAGCTGAGGGGAGAGAGAGAGAATAGTGTAAATGAGGAAAGGATCGAGGATCGGGATTATGAAGAGGAGACCCACAGAGATGGCTGACTGGATCTATTGGGAGCTCACTCAATCAGAAGCAGGGGAAACTTCAGGGAAGGGAACTAAATCTTCCAAAGGTAGATGACTGTCCAATGGCATGGGCAGTTTGTGGAGACTCTTGGAGTAGAATCAGACTATGTTCCTGTGCATGAAGTGGCATCTCACAGCCCATTCCCTACAGAGGTACACCTAACACAGCCTTAATACTGGAATGAGGGACTTGGACCTACCTCAAATGGATACACCATACTGAAGTGACCCACTTTCGAACTCCTTGCCCTTCTTGGGGAATGTGTGGGGGAATGGGGTGGGTAGAGGCTAAGGCAAGACTGGGAGGAAGGAAGGGAGGGTGAACAGGGATATACATGGCAAAAAACTTTTTCAAGTAAATTAAAAAAAAAGAGGACAGTGGGAAAAAATAAAGGCTCTTCATATTAAGTATAAACTCCATAAAATGTGTTCTTCATAGTCTCAAAAAAATGAATCCTTGTATAGCATCTTGATTTGTATCTTGAAGATTATAATGTTTGCAAGTGAAAATTCTATGTTTCAGTCTTGGCTTCACCACCAATTACCTGTCCAACTTTGAAAAAATGGCATGATTCCTTTAGCCTTCAGCTTCATCACAGGTAAAATGAAGGTGAGACACTGTCTCCTTGACAAATTTGTTCTGAAAATGAAATAAAATAGCCACAATGCTTGGTTCAATTATGAGTGAAAATATTATGTATTATGAATAATAATCACATAGTATCTATGCACAATGAATAATAATATATGCACACAATATAAACACATCTCCAGGAGTACATTTTTCCTAAGAGAATACTTTGTCCAAAAAATTACCTACAAATTTTGTCCTCAAAGTAAAAATTCTTATTGCTGTACTGAGCTGAAAGATTCTCAGACACTGCTTATGCCCTTGTAATAAATATGAACATAATGAAAAGAGAAAAGTGCCGCAGACAAAACTTCCGGGCAAGAGCTGTCTAAAGGAACTCCCCATGGAGAAAATGAGACAAGCACTGCAGTGTGAGCCCAGATTTTTTCTTTAGTTTTTTTCTTATTCAGATAGTTTGCAAAATGTTGTTTTTAGGAAAAATAGATGGGCAGGTTGTACTTATTTCCTGAGAGAAGAGAATTTGAAGGCAGAATTTGCAGGCTGAATTACTGATTTGCCTGTGTATCTGCAAATGAGCCCCCAATTTTGACCTAAGCTTAAGAAAAATAAATCTACCTCCATGACCTGTCTCACTGCTTTCTATTTTCTCTACTTCACTTTTAAATAGGGAACCCTG
Organism: Sigmodon hispidus; assembly: GCA_004025045.1. Taxonomy (NCBI): domain Eukaryota; kingdom Metazoa; phylum Chordata; class Mammalia; order Rodentia; family Cricetidae; genus Sigmodon; species Sigmodon hispidus. The sequence continues at coordinate 12,441 of PVIH01017782.1, read as the reverse complement.
GCTTTTTTGCTGCCAACTCCACCTAATCTCACCAAATGCCCTTGATTCCCTGTCTCTAGAAAGGTTCCTAGACTCCCACTGCCAACCTTGTTTATCTTTTAGACCAAAGGACCATTTCTTTCCACGTAGTACCCTAGACACACTCCTCCAACTCTATCCATCTCTGCTACCATCCTGAGAATATTGTTTCTCATGCCTAACTTCAGACAGCCCTTCCTCTCCAGGTCAAGCTTTCAGACTCATGCCACCAATGCCAATTTTCACAAACTTCACCAATCCTTTCCATGTATCCTTGTTTTGATTTTTGGCAGAGATTCTAGACTGATACCTGCAACCTAACTAAACTCATGACCTGATAACTTTTCCCATCCAAGCAGCAGTCCTTGACCCACACCCAACCCCTTGGCATGGCTGAGGATACACATCCTCAGCTTGCCTTAATGGATCCTCTCCAGTTTGTCTCTTCATGTTGGTACCCCAGACTTATATCCCTAATTCATCCCTCCCTGCCACTCACCTTTTGCCATGCATCTAGTCATTGACCCTAGAATCATGTTGTCAATTACCTTCATCTTTGAGACACAAGGCTGTAACTCCCCAGATTGTAATCCCATACTTGTGCAAGCAACTCCACACATCTTCAAAACTCTAGCCCCTCTTCCTCCCCTTTTATGCAGGTCAGAGACTCTAGACTTAGAAAATCTTCATCAGCTGCCTCTGGTTGAGGAAAACTCCTGAGCACCTCCCTAGATTCCTAAAGACTGACTGTCAGAAGCTTCTAATTCTACAAAAGGTCTGCTCTTGGCCCTAGAAACTTCATTTAGCTGGAACTGAACCAGGACTACTGATACCTCAATCCACCACCAATATTGAATTTCTCCAAGGCTGAATGAACCCTAAACCTCATACATGTGGCAAATTGGGGAAGAAAACAATGAGAAAAATGATATTCAACCACCCATTCAATAATGAGGAGATGAGATTTCCATAACAAGAAACATTACCAATGACCTATCTCCAGATGCCTAAGTTTCAGAGTAAAAACTCAAATCTACATAAGGAAGACAATAAATCTCTTCCAGAAATTATTACTTCCTAGTAATGTTCCCTGAGAAAAAAAAACACCTCAAATATATACAAAGCAATTATTTCAAAATAACAATTAATAAATATGACCAAGAGGAACTTTCAGAGGATATGAGTAAATTGTTAGAATGAAGACAGTAGAAACATAAACAGGTGAATGAGATAATAAAAACTATTCAAGATATGAAAATAGAATTTAATAGAAAGAATATCTGAAGACAAGCCCAAATGAACAAGATCTCAAAAGGAAAAATTCAGGAATTCAAAGTAAAAATTTAAAGGAAAACCTCACCAGTAGAATGGATGAGATGGAAGAGAATACCAGATCTTGAAGGGGGATTGAACCATTCAATTAAAAAAAATTAAAAAAAGAAACCAAAACCAACAGCCCACAACAACAAAACTCTTATAAACCTACAAAGAGTAAGTGTAGATGGGCAAAAGGTCAAGATGTCAGGCAGTCGGTCCTTGTTTGCTTTCTATTGCTCTGATAAAAAAAAAAAAAACAAAAACAAAAAACTGCATGGGGAAGAAAGATTTATTTAGTTAACAGGTCACAGTTCATTTTCAGGGGCAATTCAAGGCAGGAGGTCAAAGCCAAAATCTGGAGGCAGGGACTGGAGAAGAGACTGTGGGAGAGCTTTCTCTCTCAGGACTTTCTGAGTCTTGTTTCCTTTATAACCCTAGAGCCTTGGCCAGGGGTGGCGCCATCCAAAGAGTGATGGGTCCTTCCACATCAATCATTAATCAAGAAAATGCTCTCCAGGCTTTTCCCGCAAAACAATATAATGTATTATTTGAATTTCCCTGTTCCCAGATGACTCCAGGGTATATAAAACTGAAAAAAAAATCTAACCATCACAGCTGAGCCCTTGTCAACTTGCCATACAAATACATCACTATTAAACCACACTTTTTCCTTTTCTATGCCCAAGATTTCATGTTAGTATCACAATATAATATAGATTCCAATTTGTAAAAGTTTTGTAGTCTCTAAGTTCAGTCTTTTTAAAATATCTGAAGGTTCACTAAAAAACAACAGTCTTTTAACTGTGAACACTTATTAAAAAAAGTCACAAATAAGACACATCTTTCTTAAGAGGAAAGAACCAGGGCATAGTTACAACTGTAATAAGAAAAACCAAACATCAACAGTGTGGAGTCCAGCAAACATTAATAGTGCAGATTCCAGCATTAGACATCTGGTATGCAGTCACAATCCTCTGGGCTCCAGTGAGCTTGGGCAGCTCCTGTTTTTTAAGTTCTGCCATCTACAAACCACACAGCTTGTCTTGGAGGCTCAGGCCAGCTACATTCCACAGCTGTTTCTACCCTTTATGATTGTTTCACAGTCCTGGCATATCTAATATGCTGAGGTTTCCAAGGGCTGCATTTTTACTAATGCTCTCCTGGTCTCTCTTTAGGGATTGTAACCCTGCCACATGGTGGTTCCAAGCCTTAGCTTCTCTCCAATGACTTCAATTCTAGGGTTTCCATTGCAACTGAGGCTGGACCTAAATCTTTGACCCCACTTGTTTTCTCACAGTTCTTAGCCATAGCTTCTCTCCATGGCCTCTTCAGTTCTTCAAAACCATTACTACTTGGAAGATTCTTACACACTAGTGGGACTTGAGGACAGGATTTGATGGATTCTTAGCCTACTCTAGACCAGCGCTTCTGCATGCTCACCCTGAGGGAATATTCCTGGAAGATCTCACCTCATACATGAACCCCACTCTGTCTCCCTAATTTCTACCACCTTCTTAGCTCTAGCTGACCAAAATTGATAGTTCCACTAAAGCATAGGTTTCACTTTCTTGGTCTGGTGTCTTGTCAATCATAATTTATTATTCATATAGCTCTTGCTATCCAGACAGGGAAGATTCTTTTTTATTTAATTATTAATAAAATTTATATAACATATCTTCCATTGTTCCCCCTCCCTCTCATTCTCCCACTCCCCTACCACCTACCCCCCATAACCACAGCCCCCTTCTACTCTTCAAGGCAGGTAAGGCCTACTTTGAGTAGTCAACACAGACTGACATACCAAGAAAAGGCAGGATCCATCCTTTCTTTCCTGTATCAAGGCTGAGGAAGGCATCCCACTATAAGGAGTAGGCTCTAAAAGCCAGTTCATGTAACCCAGATTATTCTTGGTCTCACACCAAGGGTGCCCACTAACAACTTGATGCAATTCTCACTCTCATTCAGAGGGCCTAGTTCAGTCCCATGCCGACTCTCCAAATGTCAGTCCAGAGTCTGTGAGCTCCCATGTGCTCAGGTCAGCTGTCCCTGTGGTTTTCTATTTTGTACCCTTGATCCCATACTTGTTCTTCTAGTTGCTTCTCCCTCTCTTCAACTGAACTTGGAATTGGGCCAAGTGTTTGGCTGTAGGTGTCTGCATCTGCTTCCATCAGTAATTGAATGTAGGTTCTATGATGATAGTTAGGGAAGTCAATATATCACATGACCCTTCCTAACAGAGTTTTTAAGGAACTCTCAAACTTCCCTCTGAAATCTCACAAATGCTGCATTGTCTGCATCACTATTAGGACTGTCTTCCAAGGTCACACAACTTCTCAATAAGCCCTGAATATTCGTTGGTATTTCCAGAGCCAAGTTTAAAAATTCTTCACAATCCTTCACAAAACAAGATGGTCAAATAGCATCCAGCAATACCTCATGATCCTGGCATAAATTTCTGTGTGAGTTTGCTTTATAATGTTTGAAGAAAACATTGAACAAGAATAAAATGTAAAAAAAAAATGTTTATTTGGCTAACAGGTTTTTATAGTACCTCATCAATAGAGACCAAAGCAGAAGCTGGAGGCAGGAACCTGGAGTCAGGAACTGAATCAGAGGCCATGGAAGAGTCTTTCTCACTGGTTTGATCCCACATGACTTGCTTAGCCTACTCTCTTATAGAGTCCAAGTCACATTCCTATGGGTGGCACTGCCCACTTTTGGATTGATCATTAATCAAGAAAATGCCTCAGGCTTGCCTACAAACAAATCTGACTGGGTTTTTTTCAGTTGATTTTCACTCTTACCAGACAATAGTAGTGCAGTAGTTAAATGAGAATCCCCCAGATACACAGGCTCTTATATTTGCATGCCTTGTGGTCAGTTAATGAACTATTTGGAAGGAGTATAAGTTGTAACCTTGTTGGAGTAGGTGAGTCCTTGTTGGAAGAAGTCTCTCTCTCTCTCTCTCTCTCTCTCTCTCTCTCTCTCTCTCTCTCTCTCTCTCTCTCTCTCTGCTTCCCGTGGATCAGGATATGTTTTCAGCTTCTTCAGCACTATGCCTGGCTGTCTGTCACCATACTCCCTGCCATAAAAATAATGGACTAAAGCCTCTGAAACTGTAAACAAGCCACAAATTCAATGTTTTCTTTTATAATAATTGCCTTAATCATGATGTTTATTCAAAGGAAAAGAATAGTGACTAAGTCAACCTGACACAAAAGTAAACACCACAAAAACCTGACACAAAGCTAACCACCACAAAGGCTGAGAAAATGTTTTAACAACATCATAGAAGAAAATTTCTGAGGTATATGGAAGACCAAATAGATAGGGTCAGGAAATAAACTCCCCACAAAACACTAAACATACAAAACAGAGAAAGAATGGTAAAAACTGCAAAGAGGAAAAAATGATGCCATATATAGAAACAAGAGCAAAAACTGTGAGGTGGTAGCAAAAGCCATTAATTCCAGCACTTGGGAGGCAGAGGCAGGTGGATCTCTGTGAATTCAAGTCCAGCCTGGTCTACAAAGCAAGTTCTAGGACAGCCAGAGCTGCTACATAGGAAACCATATCTCAAAAAATAAAATATAAAAAATAAAAAAATTAAATTTTTGAAAAGACAAGAGTAACAAAGACTTCACAATCTACTGTAATATGAGGACACACTGTTCTTAATGGATTAGATCATTAGAATCCATTAAGAACACCTGGTTGTCTCCAACTATGGCCGCTATGAATAATGGGGCTTGGAAAATAATAGGACAGGTCCTTCTGTGTAATATTACTTTAACTAGGCAAACATATATTACATGTGTTTATACTGCATTTGTTTAAGGATGTAAAGATGTGTTGCTTTTCCTGTCTAAGGCATTTGATCAGTCTAACAAAAAACTGAAGGTCCAATAGCTAGGCAGCAGAGGAATAGACAGGGAAGCTGAGCAGAGAGAAAAAGTAGAAAGAGGCATCTAGGCTCCAGAGAAGAGGGAGAGATTACAAGGGAGAAAGAGAGGGAGACCCCTGTGGCCAGACAGACAGACTGCTGTCAGCCATTCAGACATGGAGTAGGACATACAAAATGGAAAAATGTTTAAAAGCTCTGAGGCAAAACAGATGAAGAGAAATAAGTTAGTTTAAGTTATAACACCTAATAAGACAAGCATAAGCTAAAGTTGAGCATTCATATCTAATAATAAGTCTCCATGTCATGATTTGGGAGCCAGTTGGTGGTCCAAAAGAAAGCTTGCCACAAGACGGTAGTAAGATATCTAGGGATTAGAAAATATGTTTAATGTCCAGTTCATAGGCCCAGACTGAACTGTGTTTAGAGGAGAGCTAAAAATAAAACTGACTTAGAAAGGATCATGAGGCTGCCTGAAAGAAGCCAGAAGTAAAACTGACTTAGAAAGGATCATGGAGCACTGCTGGGAGTGCTGAGCCTCATGGTATGGCATTCCCTGTATGAAGTGGAAAAGGCATTGGGCCATCTAAATGATAGAGACCTGCATGATTTAAAAAGTGATAAAAATAAGAGTGAGAAGGTAGGTAGTCAGACAAAAGGGTTTTTCCATGTCTCCTGAATAATAATAATAATAATAAAAATGTGGCTGGAGTAGCACTGCATAGAAATTTCTAGAGATAAAAATTGCTAGAAAACCCAAAATTGTGTTTGTCAGCCTGCACAGGGAGGGCCTTCAGGCCAGACCAGTGATTAACAACCAGAGTAAGGGGTGGGATGTAGGTGAACAGGAGGTACTATTGGCTCTGCTGCCAGGGGTGGAGGTGAGGGGGTGGGAGTTGGAGGTGGGGATGAGAGGGTGGGGGCTCTCTCCTGATAGAATGGCCAAGATCTTCCACAGCTGAGGACCATACCAGATGCCTCATGTGAAATGGAAGAATTATTAGCACCTCACCAATGTGCAGAACATTGGTCCCTAGTGCATACTGGCACAGAATTTACATTGCTTCATGGTAACAACCAAAAGCATCATGGTGAATGAGTGAAAGTATACAGGTATGGGAAGAAAACCATACAGATGACACAGACTAAACTCATTTTATGTGTGAGTAATTATCTCTGCCAGTAGTGTAATGTGTGCATTCTGCCCGTATCCCACTCTTCAGACTACCACTGGAGAATTTCAGTGGTCGGTAAGAACGATAAAACAAATTATAAAGGGGAAGTCAAGGAAGGAGTTCATAAGTTTAACCACCAAAAAAGGGAAATGAATTCCAAACAGTATTGGCTGAGTGCTAGAATAAAATTATAGAGAAAATTCAGAAGCTAGAAAGGATAGAGATCACCATCCCAACTCAGAAAATTTTTAACAGCCCTATGTAGCCAATAAGGAAGCTATATGGCATCTGGAACATAATGGAGGGTTTCAGAGAGTTAAGTAAGGTAATGCCTCTCATCTATGCATCTGAGCCCAATATTTCTCTTCTAAGTGAACATGTATTACAAATAATGGGGTCTTAATGTAGCTATGAGTTTTGCTAACACATTTTTTTTTCATTTTTTACTATCCCCTTAGTTGCCGAACCTCAAGACAAGTTCACATCCACATGTAATAGATGACCATGTATCTTCCAAATACTTCAACAATACTATTTCTATAGCTTTATCATATGACTCATGGTGACTCAGGGTGTGGCATAGTTACCCTGCACACCCTTCATAATAAAACAAAAAATTCCACTATATAGATGATATAATACTAATGTCTAAGTGCTTTGCAGATATGAAAGCCCATTTGGTAGATTTACAAGTGTACTTGAAGTAACAGAGATGAGAAATCAATCACAAAAAAGTACAAGGACAGAGGAAAATACAAAAATTATAATATCTCAGAAGCCTTTTGAAATTTTTTTTACAAGAGCCTATAACTGTTCATGCAGATATTCTTGGAGATTCTAGGATATTGAAAGATTTTTATTCCTCATCTTGGCTAGGTTTGCTATTCTCTGTATATTCTTATAAAAAACAGGTGCTATGTGGGATTGGTATGAAAAGGCTGAAGAGGTCTGTGATCCAGGCCAGATAGTTATAGAACAAACTACACATTAGCTTACATGTACTTAACTAACATTCTCCTAATGTCTGTTCCTATGTGACATCACCCAGTGTCCCAAGGTCTATGCTTGAGGTCTCTAGCAATGACAATCTAGGCATATGGTCCCATTGGTGTTGGTAAAGTATGTCATGTAAAGTTTACAGAAACGGTACACAGTCTTACAACAACAACTATTATCAATATAAAGCACTGCAATAGAGTCTGGACTGGTGCCACCTCCATTACTCTAAAAACTGCATATCCCATAAAGGATTGATCAAAGGCTCTTTGAAAAGCTGCTTTCTGGAGTTGTGAAAAAATGCTACAAATAACTTACAGCAATGTACCTGGTTGTTTGTTTGTTTGTTTTTTTTACTATTTACTCTATTGGGGGCCTGGTAACCCACTCCCAAATAAATGCACAGATAGTTATTATGATGATTGCCAGCTTTTCTTAACTTAAATTATCCCATCTACATTTGCATCTTGGCTATTACCTGTCTCTATTCTGTATGTCTCTTTCCCTCTTACTCCATGGCTGGTTGTGTTGCTAGGTGGCTGGCCCCTGGCATCCTCTTCTCTTCTTTTTCTTACTCTTCCCTTTTTTCTTTTCATTCTCGCTGTCCTCCAGCCCCCATCAGTTCTTTCTCCTGCCTTGCTATTGGCCATTCAGCTCTTTATTAGATGAATCAGGTGTTTTAGGCAGGTAGAGTAGCACAGCTTCACAGAGTTAAACAAATGCAACACATCTCTGCATCATTAAAAATAATTCCACAGCATAAGCAAATGTAACAGTTCTTCAACTAATATTCCACAACAATATATGAACAAAGATTATATGTGGCTGGAAAGAATAAAAAGCCATGGGCTGAGCTGAGAATTGTATTGATATTAGTGATACAAGAGCAGTAACCAGTGACCATCTGTACTGAGATCTAGGTGGTATTAAAAGGCCTTAGCTTACAAACAGGCAGATTTAAGAGGGAAAAAATGGAAAGTAATGGGATGACCCTTGTGGTAGCAATAGATGTGGAAAAGTACACAGCAAAATACAACAGAACTGTCAGTCACTGGTGATTTATCAAGTGGCAGCCTATCATCTTCTGAGTCCCTTGGGAAATCAGAAGTTTATGTTGTCTTAGTTAGGCTTTCAGTTGCTGAGAAGAGACACCATGACCTCAGCAATTCTTATGAAAGAAAACATTTGGATCTCTTACAGTTCAGAGATTTAGCTTATTATTGTTATGGTAGAAAGCACTGCAGCATAGGCAGACATGGTTCTGGAGAAGAAGCCAAAAGTTCTAACTCTGGATTGACAGGCAACAGGAAGAGAGAGAAAAGAATGGAAGGAGAGAAAGGGGGAAGGAAGGGAGGGGAGAAGGGAAGGGGAAGAATGGGGAGAAAGAAAGAGATTGGCTCTAGCTAGAGCATCTGAAACCTCAAAGCTTACTTGCAGAGACATACTTCCTCTAAGGCTAATCCTACTTCTACAGGACCACACCTGCTACTAGTGCCACTTCTTATGAGCCTATGAGGACTCTTTTCATTCAAAATATGACAGATGTCATAACCAAAGTGAAGGCTTTCTGTCCTATGTCCCTTAATGCAGCTCACTGGATCCATATACATTTTGGCCACAGGACAGACAACCCAGGATGGAAAATAGGCAAAGATAATTTCTCTGAGAGTAAACAATAGAGAAAACTACTACAAATAGCCTTATAAACCCTCTGTTCTGTATGGGTGCTCACATAGAATTTATAGTGATAGGGTTAGGGTCTCACTCACTTCAAGAACACCAATGTGTGAAGTTAGGATGAGGACAATCTTATGCAACAGTACTATAACCTTACTGGGGAAGGGTTAATTGAACAGAAAAATGGGTTGTAAAAGCAATAATTGAAGATTTTAAGTAAAGCACGAGCCATACATGATGGAAGAAGACCCTCCTGGAAGTTATATGATATGAAATGAATACTTCAGTATCAGAGGTGGGTTTCTCTCCTATTATCTATTGACCATTAAGGTTTCAGAAGCCCCTATGATGATAAAGGCTATAGGAACTAGATGGCAAGAGAATCAAGCTGGGTCTAAACTTGAAACTCTTTTTTATAGACTGGCATTGCTAGTATCTGAAGACACAGTGAAGGTAGCTGGAGGTGAACTGTTACTGATAGTTCTGCTTAATGTAGTGCTCAGCATCCTGAACTACTGGCAAGCTAAACAAGACATACCTGCTCGAGCAATAGCAGCCCTATTCACCTGTACACAACCAATAGCCTTCCAGTTGGAGTTATGGCTAGTGAGGGCAAGTAAAATGGGGTAGAAGGGAAGAGTGAAATGCATTCTGGCATTGTAGACCAGGGAAATTTATTGGCAGGGGAAATTATAGATCCTATCCAACAAGTCACTGAGATTATATCCTTTAAAGATATGATGTACTAGCCAAGGTGCCTTATTAATAATATCTTTGTTTATGTCCAAAGATTGTTACTGCAGTCAAGAACCAAGGTGTATTTTTCCTGCTTGTCATTTCCACTGCTTTTGTATTTTTATAGTCAAAATGACACTACTGAAAGTCACCAACTACAATATTCTGCAGATAGAAGAATGAATAGAAAAGAATGAAGATATAGTCCATAGCTAAAGTAGGATAAATATAGTCACATGTCTATGTAATATCCTCCAATGTTCAGGGACCATTTCAGAAATGGGGGAGGACATAGCTGGGAAGAGTGTAAGAACCAGAGAACGGAGGTGATGTGTGTTGAAAGTAAATGTCTCTCTGAGTTTGTGATACCTCGCTCAGGAGGATATTCTCCAAATCCATTGGACCTTGAATAAGGATATACAGGGATGGAAAAAAAAATTCAGAGGGAAAGCTGAACACAAAGTAAATATATGTGTAGCAATCTTATTTGCATTATCACCCTTGATAAGCCATGCTTATGATTCTTATCCTCTTTATAGTTATTGTTAACTTTTCCACATTTTAAATTCATTTTACTGTTTTTCTTGATAAATACAAAATAAAGAAGGAAAAAAAGAAAAAAAAAGAAATCATCTTTCTCACAATTCACAAATAAATGTTTCCAGAAACTATAAAAAAGAAAGAAAGAAAGAAAGAAAGTAAATGTCCTCTAAACCAAGCAACTGTCGTCTTGAGGCATTGATCTGTGCTTCCTTACAAAAGATCATCCCAGTTGGGTTAGTTGATAGCTCACACACCCACTTACAGGGCGGAGTAGGGTATGAGATTCTTGTACGAGTATCCAGCTGCTCCCTACCACTGGGAAACCTTGCAGGTGGCCTGAGAGAGGGACTAGAATATATTTAGACCTAAAAATATTAGAGAAGAGGCTTCATTTATTTGGACGTGGGAAAGCTCCCTCCTAAAGAGGGTTTTTAAATTGTAGGAAAAGTGTCAATGCCCTTGTAAATAACCCCTCACATATGCTATGTAAGGAAGCCCAGTAAACTCATTGGTTCCCCAGAGAAAATTTTGGTGAAATTGTACCTTGGTTTGTCTTTGGAAGCTTAGGAGTAGGGGTAGATATTTCTTAGGTTTAAGTATGTGATATAGGATGTCTTTCTATATGCTGTGAATATCAGCGGTTAATAAAGAACTTTTTTGGCCTGTGGCAAGACATTTTAGAAGCAGGCAGGAAATCTGAGCATAGATAAAAAGGAAAAAGGGTGGAGTCAGACAGAGATCCTGTGAGCTACCACTGAGAGATAAGCTGCCACCCAAGAGAGCAAGATTTAATTGAGCACAGGTAAAGCTACTAGCCATGTAGCAGGACAAATTAATGGAAATGGGTTGAGTTAAAATGCAAAAGCTAGTTAACAATATGCCTGCTCCATAGGCTAAACAGCATGTTTGTGTGATCATTTGGGATCAAGCAGCTGTTGGTGGTTTATTTGGAACTGCTGATCTGAATCTTGGGGTTAGTTCAGGCCTAAAACTTCTTACTACAAGCCTGGGAATAAATATTAGCAATTTATGTAGGATAGGCCTTCCACAAAATCCAATATCTCTCTATAATAAAAGTTGTAGAAAAATCCAAAGATATGTAAAATAGGTCTCAACATAATAAATGCAATATACAACAAACCCTCAATCAACATCATTCTAGAGATAACTCAGAGAATTTCCACTAAAATACAGAATAAGACAAGAATGTCACTCTCCCCATACTTGTGCAATATAGTAATTGGTCAAAGTCTTAGTTAGAAAAAAAAAGAGAAGTAAAGGAGAACAAGTGATTAGAAATATAAAAAGAAGGAAGTGAAATCCCTATTTGCAGATATACATATAAAAGACCATAGAAGTTCCCTCATTAGTTCCTACAGCTGATAAACATATTCAGCAATGTAGCAAGATACAAAATTGAGATGCAAAAATCAGAAATCTTTCTATATGCAAAGATCAAAAATATTAAGAGATCCTACTCCCCCTAGAGGAACACTTGACTCAGTCTTGAGGTTGGGGGGAGAAAACTGGATCTGCCAGGAGTGGAGGCTGAACTAAGCAATATTGGGTCAGTGGGACCATGGGACTGCCTGCTGCCTGTCTAGGGAGAGGATGGTGAATAGTGGAGAAGAGAGAATGAACTGATGTGGTGGGAGGGGGAAGGGACCTTGAATATGGATATACAAGGAAAAAAAGAATTTTATTTTAAAATTTAAAAAAAGAAATCAAAATATGCCATTCACATCAGTTTTGCACAGACACATGGACACACACATACACATACACACACAAGTCTTTGAATATATTTATCCAAAAAGGTGCAAAATATGTCTAATAAAAAGTTTAACACATTTAAAAAGGAAATTGAAAAAGATTCAAAAAAAAACCTTGAATAACCCTATCAAAAAATGGGGTTCAGATCTAAAAAGGGAATTCTCAGCAGAGGAACTACGAATGGCTGAAAGGCACCTGAAAAAGTGCTCTTCATCTTTAGCCATAAGAGAAATGCAAATCAAAACAACTTTGAGATACCACCTAACACCTGTTAGATTGACTAAGATAAAAGGTACAGATGACAGC